>CM050167.1:128130123-128187623 GCA_027410445.1 Discoglossus pictus | reverse complement strand
ACACAATACATCATTATATATATATATATGTATACACACTGCACATTACACACACACCTCACACACACACACACAATACATCATTATATATATATATATGTATACACACTGCACATTACACACACACCTCACACACACACACACAATACATCATTATATATATATATGTATACACACTGCACATTACACACACACCTCACACACACACACACAATACATCATTATATATATATATATGTATACACACTGCACATTACACACACACCTCACACACACACACACAATACATCATTATATATATATATATATGTATACACACTGCACATTACACACACACCTCACACACACACACACAATACATCATTATATATATATATATATGTATACACACTGCACATTACACACACACACACAATACATCATTATATATATATATATATATACACACTGCACATTACACACACACAATACATATAATATATTATATACTTATCTGTATAATATAAGTGTTTATAAAATCTATAATATATTTATAATATATACAGTATATATATATATATATATATCTTTCTATCTATATCTATATCTATATATATATAATATATATATATATAAATAATGTCCCAGTGCACATTTTGTTGTATATATGTATTTTTTTTTATTAGTTAATGGCCTCCAGCCCATGATGCCATGTCCCCCCAGGCTAAGCCTTCATGTCCCCCAAGGCCAGGCCTTCATGGTCCCGATCAGTCAGATCTGTCACTATCAGTCAGACCCATCAGACTACTTACATTCATCGAAGCTGTTCAATTATCCACCACTATGCATCTCCTGCCTGTACGTTTTTCTGCAGAGGCAGGGACTTCCTGAATGACTTTGCATGCATGTGACGTAATTCTGAAACTCCCTGCCTCTGCAGAAAATGTGCAGGCAGGGGAGACATGGCGGAGGTAAATTGAAATGCTCCAATGAATGTAAGTAGTCTGATGGGTCTAATGGGGCATGGAGTTCTGCTCCCTCTCTCCAGCAGCGTGCATGCACAGCTCCCTCTCTCCAGGGGCGTGCACGCACAGTTCCCTCTCTCCAGGGGCGTGCACGCACAGTTCCCTCTCTCCAGGGGCGTGCACGCACAGCTCCCTCTCTTCGCAAAGGCCGCAAATGCTGTCAAGGAGCGCGAGGGCTGCAGTTGCTGCGAGGGCTGCAGCCCTCTTCGCGAGGGCTGCAGCCCTCTTCGCGAGGGCTGCAGTTGCTGGCAAGGAGCGCCTGCGGCGCTCCTTGCCAGCAACTGCGACCCTCGCTTCGCGAGGGCCGCGGGCTCGCTATGCGAGCCCGCTAGCGTGAGCAACGGCTTAAGCAAGCTCGCCTGCTCACAACTATATATGTGATTAGAGATATAGGCCTGTAACTACTACACTGCGTAGGATCTTTGTTTTCTTGTGCAACACAATTATTTTTGCTTCCAGAAATTCCCTTTTCATGTTTTTTCCTGAAAGAAAATCATTGAACAGATGAGGCAAAAGGGTCTCCATATATTGCTTATAGTAAAAGTTAGTGAAACCATCCGGACCAGGGGCCTTGTGGGCTTTAGTAGCTTTAATTGCTATTCTAATTTCGTCTGCCGAAATCGGGGATGTTAATGAATCTCCTTTAACTGGATCAAATTGAGGGACTTCAATTGATGCTAAAAAATCATTAATATGGGATTTATGACTTTGCGTCCCAGAGTGGGCGGGGGTTGAATATAAGTCAGTGTAAAATTGTTGAAAAGTCTTTGCAATTTGATCTGGTTGGTATACAGTATTGTTTTGCCTAGTTAATAATTTAGGAATAAATGAATTAGCCCTCTGCTGTTGGAGTCTCCTAGCCAGCATTGTGTCTGGCTTATTGGAGTGCCTAAAGAATTTAGATTGTGTGCGCTGTAGGATAGTCACCATTTTATTTCTCAGAATCACATTCAAGTCATATTTGCACTTAAGTATCTCCTCGTAAGTTTGATGCGAGTGCTGTGTAGAGAACAATTTTTGGAGGTCTGATATTTTCTTGTTCAATTTATCTATTTGACCGTGGTCTGTTTTTTTTTGCGGCTGATCCTAGTTGAATACAGACCCCTCTTATTACTGCCTTATGTGCTGCCCACACCCCCATCCCATCTACTTCGCCACCGCTATTCAGTGAGAAATAATCCAGTTAGTGCTTGTTTGATTGTTTCTTCAGCTACTGGATCGTTAAGTAGTGCTGGATTTAACGACCACGAGGGGGATCGGCCCTTTGGCAATAAGTCGCATAATGATATACTAACTAGGTCATGGTCGGACCTCGAAATAGGGTGGATTGACGCATCCAGTAGGTTAGAGGCCAGTTGTTCCTGTAATAGTATATAATCAATGCGTGAATGGGATTTATGTCTGGCCGAGTAAAAGGTTTAGTCCCTTATCTTTGGATGCATTTACCTCCATGCGTCGAATAGGCAGTTATTTTTCAGCAGTGTTTTAAGTGTTTTTGTAGCTGTGGGAACTAATGATGGGCCAGAGGGCCCACTCTTATCCTTAACTGGGTCTAAGACTGCATTTATGTCTCCCCCTATAATACAGATGGATTGTTGCCAATGGGAGATTAAGTTTGAGATTCTGTGCAAGAAAATAGATTGGTCCGTGTTTGGTGCGTATACATTAAGCAGTGACACTTTATCTTTTTGAGTGGAAGTGTGTTGGAAATCTAGCCTATGATGAATCAAGATTGAGACACCCCTCTTTTTTTCTGATGCAGTAGCATGGTATGCTGGCGAGTATTTTTCCCCCCAATATTTGGGTATTGAATTTTTTTTTAAATTAGTTTCTTGTAATAGAACTATGTCTGCTCCTAGTCTAAGATATTCTTTAATGGCTATTCCCCTTAACTGGCTCATTCAAACCTTGAGTGTTGTGCGAAATTATTTTAATATCCATGACTTACCCCACAGCAGGACAGGACTGTTAAGAGATCAGGTGCAAAGAAGATTGCTGATATGAGATACAGTAGTTGTAGTGTTGGAGCCTGAGAGCCGCGCGCTAGAGGGAGGGAACGAAGAAAGGTGAGAAACCGCAGAGAATGGACAATAAATAAAGAAAAAACAATAAATAAAAAAAAGAAAAGAAAAATAAAAAAAACAAAAACAAAATTGTGTTCAGAAACACTTAGAGCAAACTATGTTGTAAATAGTTAACTATTCTATTGATGTCTCGGATCAGTTAAGTGATACCTGTGGATACCGCAAATACAACTTGGTGTCACCAGTACACCTTGATTTAAAATGCTAACTACTTTTATTCGTGTTGTTTTATATTGGAAATAACAGTAATTTAACTTACTTAGAGGAGAGCAAGCGCTGTCCTCTCAAATTTAAACGGTGAGCCACCTAGTATCCTAACCAATGGATACTGAGATGGTTCGCCTGCTTAGCAAAAAATACAACATAACCCCGTAGGGGCACATTTATTACATTTTTTTACGAAACAAGTAACTTTGTAAACCTATTTGTCTACATAAACAAATAAAGTAAACTGAGATAATGATACATTATCACTGCAGAAAGATATTCTCTGATCGAAGTCCCAGTTGACACTGATAAAGTCCAGAACGAGTGTCATATGAAATGATGAGGTTAAAGAAGTGGGGAGGAACTCTATGTTCAGGTTGTTGGGATGTTCAGTGGTCTCGGGCCTCGACGTTGTTGTTGAGCCGGCTCAGGGAGTAGATTCACTTTGTCCGGTAGCTGTATATTCCAAGATGATAATAGGGCGATTCCCTCCTCCAAAGACCGAACAGAGTATGCTTTCCCTTCTTTGGAAATATTCAGCCGGAAAGGAAATCCCCATGTATATTTCCAGCCATGGGATAGTATGACTTCCAGAATGGGTTTTAGCGTTTTCCTTTTAAACAATGTTGTTGAGGATAAGTCGGAAAAGATGCTCGGTTGATGTCCCTCCACCTCTGGTATCCCAGCTCTGGCCGCTCTCATGAACTTATCTTTAGTGGAGAAGTAATGAAATCGTGCTATTACGTCTCTTGGACAATCAGAAGTGGAAGAACGCCCACCAATCGCTCTGTGTATTCTGTCTAGCTTAAAGTCCTCCTCACTCATATCTGGTAAAAGAAGTTCGCAGAGCCCTGTCAAGTATTGTGGGAGGTCACGCACTGATTCAGGAAGATTCCTTATGCGGATATTTTGCCTCCTCTACCTGTTTTTTTTAGGTCTTCCTGGGCGGACTGCTGGTGGACTTGTTCCTCTTTCAATAGAACCACCTCTTCCTCTAGCCGATTATGTGCGCGGAGTAGATCATTATAGTTGTCTTCCAGCACTGCTGTTTTGGAATCTACAACCTTTATTTCCTTAGATAGCTCCATCGCCACTTTTTGGATTTCCGTTTTGATCTTTGATCTGAAAGAGGATATAAGATCTTTCAGAACCTGGATGTCAGCCTTCGTGATTGGCGCAGACGTCTCCATGGTGGATTTAGGTGCGGGCTTTGTCGGAGTAGATGCTTGTTGAGAAGCTTGTGGGGTGTGTCTCGGCGTGCAATAAGCTTGTATGTCTTTGGTGTTGCGCCTTGTTGAGACACCTGCCATCTCCTTCATAAATCTTGTAATCAAAGTTTCAGTTCACTCTATAGACTTGTCTCTTCGCTCTAATAAGCGCCCCTACACAGGTAGGGGTTTGTGGGTGTTACATATTAAAAGTCGCTACAATTATGCTCAAGAATGGCGGTAGCTTTGTGCCAGAGCGACTGGTTGTAGACTTGTATGTCTAAATAATATCAAACTCTCCGGTTGTCTGTAGAAGTGTCTTAATGTCAGCGGAGAGTTACAAGTATTTGCATTGGATGATGTTTCTGGATTCTGGGATGTCCTGGGTTTTGCCTCTATTTTGTCCTGTTAGCTGATATGCGGTTTGCCACCACAGGGTGGTGACTCAGAAGAGCGTGTATAATCACCAGGGTATAAGCTGGTTGCCCCCACAATAAGAGTTGAAGGTGATTGACTCTCTTTTCAGTCTTATGGGTTAAGCAATTTGTAAGCTTAAGTCTGTAAATGTGCATAAGGAAAGAGTGCAGTCCCAGATTTGGCCAGCATATGGTGCTATTGTGACATGGCTAGCAAGGTTAATCTTGCCGCTCAAACTGCAGATGAAAACATTATACAATAATAATGCAGGAATCCCAAAAGATGAATAAGGTAATAATGTGTTTATTGCAGAGATTTTTAGAGTTTTACTTGAATAGACCTCAATAGGGGTTTGGATTGTAGGCAAGCTTCACGTGACAGCCTTTATGTTGGGCAGTGTTGAGGTTACCCAACCTGAGGGTCCCTGTGCCTTTAATTAGCACATTTCCCAAAGTGTATGCAGAGTTACTTGATATGGGGAGAGGTGATTGTGGCAAACATACTTTATACATAGTTTTATTTGTACTGCTTTGGAGACTTGCTGTGATCTCTGTCAGCAGTTACTCCAGCACAGCCCCTCTTCTCCTCTCTGTGCCTGCAGCTGCGTCTCTGGGCATCCGGACCTGCAGGGGTCCCCAGGGGCACTCCTCACAGACTCTTCCTCCCTCCTCTGCACTCCGATGTCACTGCAGGCCCTGGACTCACCAGACCGACCGAGCTGCTGCGCCTCCTTGGCTCTCTGTCGGTAGCTCAGTTTTTGACATATTAAGTTTGAGTTGACCAGCAGACATCCAGGATGATATGTTTGAAAGGCAGTTGGTAACTCTTGCTAGAATAGAGGGGGATAGATCAGGTGCTGAGAGGTAGATTAGTGTTTCATCTGCATACAGATAATACTGAAATCCATAATATTTTATTAAGGTACCAATGGAGGATGCATAGGCGGAAAAGAGGAGGGAGGCTAGGACTGAAACTAGAAGAACAAACCTAAATGTTTGATCTTCCAGGTATGATGTCAACCATGGAAGAGCTGTGTATCTGATGTCTAGATAGAGGATAGTTTGGATTATAAGAGGGTGGTCAACCGTGTCATAGGCAGCAGAGAGATCCAGGAGAATTACGTGGCTATTTTGCAATAGTTGTAGTGTTCTCTTAGTGGCATGTCGCATTTGGTTCTAAGAAGAGGAAATTATAAAATGTGGTCATGCGATAACCATGACCCCAGTCTGTCCAGTTTTGTGGCAGTCCACCAGTCTCTAGATTCTTCTCTTAAGTGTTCCCATATTGATTGAGAGTTAAGGGTGGATATTTTAGTTGCAAGTTTCTGTTTTATATTGGCCCATTTCCAAATGGACAGGGAGAGTTTAATCATAGGGTTATTATGTTTTTCTAAGCCTGGAGGTAAGTTAGGGGTTTAGATGACTGTATCCCTTCTGTTAGGTTTCATCTGGTAGTTTATACAAAAAAAGTGGGATAAATATATACAAGAAATATTATTTTATTAAATAGATGACAGCGGCGTTTATTAAAAACAGTGAGTGTAAAAACATTAGTAAGGAGAGTAAAAAAGGGCAAATGTAAGGAATAGTAGAATACCCTAAGGCACTGGTATTGTGCAAAATTTAATCCTTAAGTAGGTGGGTATAACTATTCACACCTGGCGGGCGAGCAATGGAGGTTGTAAATAAGTATCAGGGTATACAAACCCTATAGTGTCCTAAATAGTATACTTGTAAAGCACCCTTATGCCTAAATATATGTCCTCCAAGTGTCCAGAGGATGCATTAGAAAAGGCAATATATTGGCATAGACCTGAAGTATGAATCACTAAATGCCTTACTGATACATCTATTGCATTTAAATGAGGTACTAGAGGATTGTACCTAAAAAAGTCAAACTTGCAAAGAGGCTCAGCATAAAGTGCAGACAAGGTTGCCTTAACTAGTATATGTTACCCAGTGTGTGATCCAAACTGTGTCTTTATAGACTAGTTGGTATCTAACTGTAATATGGTACAAACAGGTACCTAAAGCTGTATAAAGAGGATTGAGGCTGTGCCCCGTTTCTAGGGGTTATAATGAGTAGTATCTGATACTTGCAGGCATACTATGTCATTAGTGTGGTATAAGGGGCTTTACACTAGGCAGTTATAGGAGCAATATCGCGCTTCCTAAAGGAACTCGACCGCCAGGTTTGCAGCGCACATGCGCACGTCTAACGTGATGACGTGCGCAGCGTCGTTGCTAGGAGCCTGACGCGTTTCGACGTACCACGTCTTTGTCAAAGGAAAAGTTGTATAACGCTGTCTCCAAGAGCTTTATATAGGGAGCTGTCGCCTAGGCAACCTAAAAATAGTGAATATATTGCCCATAACGGGCCAAAAGAGTAATGGAAATAGTCTAGATAGTCCATATAATATATACAAGAGGCTGTTGAGATATATATACAAAGGCATAAGAACTGAAATGATGTGTGCACTTATGCACTTATTGATAACAATATACAGACCATATGGATGAACTGAAAAAAGCTTATAATGAGCTAAAGGGAAGAAATACAGATGTGCAGTATGATAGCTACTATGTCTATAGGGTGAAAGACTGCCAAAGAAGGCAGGTTAAAAAATAGAAAGTGAGCAAAAAAATCCATGTGTATAGGACCATTATATAAATGAGGAATAAGCTCCTTTATATAACTGTAAAGGTAGAAGACCAAAATTCAAGGACTGTGTGAGGTGACAGGTGGTCAGAAAGTATTAAGGGTTGAGGGATGTGAAAACAGAGCTAGTAAACTAGTAATAAAGGAAAAAACATGGGCTCTAAAATAAGTGCTAGCTAATATGACTGACGCCTGTAACAGGTTATTTGTGTATCAAATAGTCAGTCGTGGGTGCTGATGCACTAAGAGTCCATCCAAATGGGATGAACAAGAAAGGATATAAATATGTTTACTGGGGTGAATATGCATAAATGTGAAAAAGATGTGATTTGTTGGGGGCTAAAAGTGTACATGTGTCTATGTGGCAGTAAAAGGCCTAACATAGATGGACAAAGTAACAAATATCATAAGAGGAGAAAAGAGCCAGGTATTAGATGAAGGGTGTAAAGGTAAACCCCTCATTCAGTCCATAAGGTACTTGGGCCTTCAATTGATATATCCAGCGTGCCTCACATTGTAATAATTTTCTCTCCAGGTCTCCCTGTCTTGGGCCTATATGGACCAGGTCTATTGCACAAAAAGATAAAACTTCACTTCTATTGTTGTGACAATATTTGACATGGCGGGCAATTGGTGTGTCCAATGCATTCTTGATACTGTAAATATGCTCGCCAATCCTGCGGCGCAACTGGCGCCTCGTTTTTCCTACATAGATCTTCCTGCAAATACAGGTGGCCACATAGATACCCGCTGTAGAACAACAGTTCATGAATTCTTTTATTTTAAATTTTTCCCCAGTTATAGGATGCTCATATACTTTTAGAGGTGTAACATACCTGCAAAATTTACATTTGCTGCATTTGAAACACCCTATTAGGGGTTTTAACCAGGTCCCTGGTTTCTGTTCTTTAAAGGAACTATGGACCAATCTATCTTTCAGGTTTTTGCCCCTACGGTATGTGATGGAGGCCTTATGTGTCACAACATCTTTTAGATCTTCGTCACTCCTCAGAAGGTGCCAATGTCTGGATAGAATGTCTCTGACAACCTCAGAGTCATAGCCAAAAGTCATAATACAGCGAGATAATTTACTTTCCTTATCTGTATTGCTGTTAAGGCCATTCAAGAGTTCAGATTTCTTGCAGTTAGATGCATGGTTGAAAGCAGATTTGAGACATTTGTTTGAGTAACCTCTGTCTCTAAATCTAGTTCTTAATTTATCTGCCTCTAATTTGAACTTTGCATCAGAGCTGCAGTTCCTCCTTATTCGGAGGTATTGGCCCCTTGGTATTCCCCTTTTTAGGGGTTCAAAATGCTGGCTATCCCAAGTCAACAGAGAGTTTGTGGCAGTATCCTTCCTATAAGTAGTGGTTGATATCTTACCTTCCTCATCTTTCGTTATTAACAGATCTAAGAATGTAATGGAGGATAGATTTAACTCATAGGTGAATTTAAGGCCCAAATCATTGGTGTTGAGGCCAGACATGAATTGTTCAAATTCAGACTTAGTGCCTGTCCAGATCACTAACACATCATCAATATAGCGCCGCCATATTAATGCATGCTCAGAGAGTGAGGATGTAGATTCTTGGAAAACAAATTTCTCCTCCCACCAACCCAGGAACAGATTAGCATAACTAGGAGCACATGGTGTACCCATGGCTGTCCCTTTTTGCTGGTGGTACCATTTGTTGTTGTGTGTAAAATAGTTGTGCTTCAACACAAATTCCAACAGTTCCAAGAGAAGTCCATTAAATTTCGTGTGAATGATACCTTTCATACTTAAAAAGTGACCAAGGGCCTCTATACCGTATTCATGCGGTATACTGCTGTACAAGGCCTCTACATCAATAGAGGCTAGCCATGCTGAGTTGGGTATATGGAGGTCATCCAACTGCTTTAAAATGTCATTGGTGTCTTTGACATAAGAGGGTAGACTCTCTACCAACTCTCTCAGATAGTGGTCAATAAATATGCTGGCATTGTGGGACAGGTTATCAGTGCCGGATACAATAGGCCTACCAGGGATAGGTGATTTATTTTTATGAATTTTAGGGAGGGAGTAGAAAATCGAAATAGTAGGAAACTTGGGGTATAAGAATCTATAGGTTTGCTCATCTGGTAGTTTTCAATAAATACCCAAGCAGGGTTGGTGTTCTATGGAGTGTGCTTGGGCGACAAACGATAATTGTGTACTGTAGTATAATTTCAGATTAGGGCAGGATAGTCCTCCAATTTTCTTGCTCCTAAATAAGAGATTTGGCTATCCTTGGTCTTTTATTACCCCAAATAAGTCTAGATATATGATTCTGGAAGTTTTGTAAATATTTTGTTAGAATTTGGATGGGAAGGGATTTGTAAATATATACAGCAATCGAGGTAATACGTTCATTTTAAAAGTGCTTATACGGCCTGTCCATGATAAGGGAAATTTGCTCCATTTATTAATATCCTCTGTAAGGATTTTCTAGAGAGGAGTGTAGTTAGATTTTTATAGGTGGGACAGTTTGGGGGTGATATTAAGTCCCAGATACTTTATGTGCTCTTTGGGCCATGAGAAAGAAGAATATTGTTCTTTCAGAGATTCTAGGGTCTGCTGGGGGATAAGTGAGCTAATTGCTTCTGTTTTATCTAGATTTACTTTCAGTCCCGAAATCTGCCCAAAAGAGTCTAGGGTATTCATCAAGGTTGGTATTGATATTGCCGGTTCCGTCAATGTGCAGAGAATGTCATCTGCAAATAAGCAATATTTAAATTGTTGCAAACCAACTGTGACACCTTGAATTGATCGAATCGCTTGGGCCAGAGGTTCTATTGCCAGTGCAAATAAAAGGGGGATAAAGGGCATCCTTGTCTGGTTCCCCTTCGTATACAGATATGGTCTCTATTTTTTTCCTTGAAGTTTTAGGAACGCCACTGGGTTCCGGTAATAAGTTCTAATTAGATTGATGAAATTACCCCTAATGCCTATTCTAGATGAAACTTGTGTAAGTAGGGCTAGTCTACAGAGTGGCAAGCTTTTTCAAGTCTAGGGCTATTGTGCAAAGCGGGATATTGTTGGCTCTAGTTAGGTGGAAGATATTAAATTTTCTTCTAATATTATCTCCAGCCTGTCTAAAAGACACAAATCCCACTTGGTCTTTGTGCACTAATTTGGGTAGAAACCTGGAAAACCTATTTGCCACCATCTTCGCCAACATTTTAACATCCCCATTAAGTAAGGAGATTGGGCGAAAGTTTTTTTACTTCCAGTGGGTCTCGACCTGGTTTGGGGAAGAAAACTAAATCTGCTTGATTACATTCAGGTGGCATATGTTCCCCCTGTAGATTAGAATTGTATAATTTGACTAAATATGTGGTTAGTTTGTTAATACATTTTTTGTTATATATATTAGTGAAACCGTCAGGTCCTGGGGATTTGCTCAATTTTAGGTTATTGATAGTTTCTGTGATTTTCTCTATAGTAATATTGGCATTCAGGGTTTCCAGGTCCTAACATATATAGATGAGAGGTTATATTTGCTTAGGAACTCTCTAATTGTAAAGATGGTTGCTTTAGAGTGTAATGAATAAATATTTGGAAAGAAGTCCCTAAACGTGTCTTGGATATTGGTTTTACTCAGGGCTATCCGGCTACCAGGTGTTCTAATCTGATATATTCTAGTCTGTCTTTTTTATCATTCAATTTTCTGGCTAACATAGTAGAAATCTTATTTGCGTGAATTTCGGGATTCGTTATTAAGGATTCATTAAATCTCCAGTTGTAATAGAGTTTCAGTCCTAGGCCTAGATCAATATTAACGAGTACTGCAGCATGGTCCGACCATGGACATTGTAGTATTTGAGCATTGCTTGAGTGGTCAAACATCCCTGAGTCAGTTAGTATTGTGTCTGTTGATGATTAATAACTATGCTTAGGTGAAAAGTAAATAAATTCTTTATTGTTTGGGTGATGTCCCCTCCAAGCGTCGACCAGATTGTTTTCCTATTGTAGGATATTGATTGTTCTTAATTTGTGGGAGTATCTATTTCCCTGGGGATCCCTGGATCTGTCTAATTTTGGTTGGAGGTCAAGATTAAGATAACCCCCTAATATTATTTTGCTTATGTCAAAGGAAGCTAATGTCCTAAGCAATTTGATTAATGTATTGTGTGGGGGCGTATAGATTTACAATAGAGATTTTTTTTCTATTATTTAGAATGGTCCCTGTGATGATAATATAATTCCCTTCCTTATCTATTTTTTTGCTTTCCAATTTGAAAGAGAAATCCTTGTGAATCAGGATTGCTGCTCTCACATTTTTAGTTTTTTGAAAGGGAAAGGCCCTGGAGAGAGGGAGAGCGTGTGTGTGGAGGAGAGAGGGAAGGAGTGTGTGTGGAGGAGAGAGGGAGAGTGTGTGTGTGTGTGTGGAGGAGAGAGGGAGAGTGTGTGTGTGGATGAGAGAGGGAGAGAGTGTGTGTGTGGAGGAGAGAGGGAGAGAGTGTGTGTGTGTGGAGGAGAGAGGGAGAGAGTGTGTGTGTGTGGAGGAGAGAGGGAGAGAGTGTGTGTGTGTGTGTGTGGAGGAGAGAGAGGGAGAGAGTGTGTGTGTGTGTGTGTGTGGAGGAGAGAGAGGGAGAGAGTGTGTGTGTGTGGAGGAGAGAGAGGGAGAGAGTGTGTGTGTGTGTGGAGGAGAGAGGGAGAGAGTGTGTGTGTGAAGGTGATGGAGAAAATGAGAAAGGGGAGGAGGAGGGGGAGGAGAGGAGGGGGAGAGAGTAAAGGAGAGGGGGAAGGAGGAAAAGAGAAACAGAAACAGAGAAAGGTAAAGCGAGATTGAAGGAGAGACAGAGGCAATGACAGTATGAATGAGAGGGAGGAGGGAGAGAGAAGAAGAGAGGAGAGAATGAAAGGACAGAGAAGGAGAATGGGAATGGAAGAAAGAGAAGGAGAGTGTGAATGGTAGAGAGATATGAGAGAAAGAGAAGGAAAGAGTAAAGGAGAGAGCGACCTGAAGGAGGGAGCGAGAAAGGGAGTGAGAGACGAGGAAATGGAAAGGGGGAGAGAGAATGAGAGTATGAGAGAGAAGGAAAGAGTAAAAGAGAGGAGGGAGAGATTGAAGGAGAGAGCATGCAGTTGATAGAGTGTGAAGCAGAAAGAATGAGTGTAAATGAGGGAGAGCGCGAAAAGGAGTGAGAGAGAGAAGGAAATATATATGTGTGTGGGTTAGATCACTGACAGTTTTGATACTGGATAGTAGATCACAGCCTACTTGAAGTTGGACATGCCTGATCTAGAGAGTAGGCGGTGTAAGCTTTATCTCTATGTTTGAACAGTAGAGCGAAAGGAAAGTTCCACCTATATTGAATCTCGTGTTGAATCAGAACTTCTAGGGCTGGCTTCATTTCCCCTCGCTACGCAAGGGTAGTTGGGGAAAGATCTGCAAAAATGAGAATCACAGAGTTGTTGGGGCCTTTTATTGTGTGAGCTTTTCTGGCAGCTGCCAGTATCAAGACTCTTGCATGTTGCCTTAGGAACCTTATGATGACGTCTTTAGGTATTTCAGGATTTCTTGTGGCTCCTAAGGCCCTGTGGGCTCTCTCCATCTCCCATGTTGATTCAGGCACGTCAGGAATAAGGTTGCTATTCACTGCTTTTAGATATTGATTTAGGTCTGCCGCTGATCTTGGTATGCCTCTAATCCTCAAGTTGCGCCTTTTAGATCTGTTCTCAAGATCAACAAGCATGTCTTTTAAGGCTGATATACGATCTTTGTTATCGCAGTCCTGCCTTGGGCTTCAACTATCCGGTCAGAGGTTCTTTGACTCAAATCGTCAATGTCTTTTTTTTTATTGCCTCCACTGTTTTGGCCATATAGGCCTGGAACATCTTTTCAGTCTGTGCCATTGATTTCTTAGAGAGGTTCATATCACATTCTAGTGAAGTGGGGTTATTTTCTACCTCAGAATTATCTGTTAATTCAGGTTCTGTCTCTTGAATTGCTCTTGAAGGTCCATAGTGATCATTGATTCGTCTGGCGGGTGAGTTCTTTTTGTTGATCCCCATATTTTTGTTGCAGTATTTGTTCTGTGAGAACACAAAAGAGTATTTAAAAAGAAAAAGACTTGGGGGAGGTTATTATTATTTGAGAATAGTCCCTTCCTATTCCATGTCTAGTATTTTCTCATGATTTCTGCTATTTGCTGTAGTCTGTGAGGCATTGTGTGTTCGGTCTATATGGGATTGTTCCCTCAGGGCCTTTTATCAGGTCAAATCAGACATTTTACATTAGGCGAAGTGTCCACTTTACTTTATACGCTGTTTTTCACAATGTTTATAACTCAGGTCTTGTTCATGTCATAAGTATTTTTTTTAAATTGGCTGGTGCAGCCTATGTTTCTTCCTTCTGGGAGAAGAGAGTGCGGCCTAACCAGCCAGGTCTTTTTTATTGATGGCTGTAAGTTTCTAGGATTAAACCTATCCTGTATAGGCTTGGCGTTGATTATTGTAGCTATTTACTGTTCTGATTAAAGGTAGCTTCTGTCAGTGGGGGAATACCCCTGGGTTATACCCAATATTGAAGCTTGTTTTTGACGTTTGCTGTTGTGGATATTTCCAGTGTCGGCATCATTACAGTATGATTTCTTTTTTTTTTTTTTAAGTTTGGGAACATCAATGATACTATTTTCCTAGGTTATGCCTTTTCAGGCAAAGTCTGTGTAAGAAATGATTTGGCCACCGGGTGGCAGTGTTGTATTGCAGTTCCCTTTTTAAGGTGTGGCAGTGATTTCCTGTTGCTGTTTATTGATGTAGTGGCTTAAGAATTACGTTTTAGAACAATAATATGCTTCTTTAATTACCCAGTTTTTAATAGAAAACGTTGTAAATTGGTCCTAGTCTATTTGGAAGCCGCATCCCGTCAGAACACTAGGGTGTGTGGCCATTCCATAGCGCCACCTGGTAGTGTAAACATTTTACTGCAGGTAAAGAACTTTTCCATCCTCCGATCTAGCTCCTAAGGCGTGCCGACAGAAGAGACCTTGAGCTATGAGAGGTGTGCCCAAGGCCCTGGGGGGCAGATTGCCCGCTCCGAACATCGCAATGGCCTCGCTATCGACTCAGCGCCGTTTGAGTTGCACCACGTCGGAGGATGGAATAGTTCTTTGCCTGCAGTATATTTTTTGCAACACCAAGTGGTGCTGTGGCACAGCTGCACACCCCAGTGCTCTGAAGCAATACGGCTTCCAAATAGACTAGATCCAAATTTGGTTTGCTCCAGGTAAAAGGGGGCTTATAGATCTTAAAATATTTGTTGTTTCAGTTAGAGCTCACAGTCAATGGTGGTTATCACATTATTTGGCACTTGGTAAAGTCAAAATGGGGGCCAGTCTCTTTGTCATGCCCCACCCTGATGGTTGATAAAAGTGTCACATGCCCCAGATTGTACCCAGAAGGGCTTATATGAATATTTATATGTGTCTGTCTCAAAAACTGTTGAGATACTTGCTCTTTAAGGTTAGATCAGTCTTTAGTAAAAAGAGATAAGCCTCCACTTAGACAGCTTAATCCCTGTCTCTCTAAAATTGTAAGGCTCTTTGGGTGCAGAGTGGTATAGATTAGTTTTCTTGTCTGTTCCCAGAGGGAACTGCAATTCTTGTCTCTGTGTTGGGGAACCACTAGGGGGTTTCACCTCCCTTGCTTATGCTGACTGTAATATGTAGGTGCCAGTAGTTCCCTCTGTTTCCCTGACTTGTCAGGGGCATCCTCTACGTCGGGCCCTTGGTATGGTGTCTCTCGCCTCTCTTCCTGGTCTCATGGGACAGGCCTGGCTCCTGGGAGTCTGCTCTGTTGCGCCAATGGTTTGAGCTGCGGTCTCCGTCGGCAGCTACACCAGCGCAGCCCCGCATCTCTCTCCAGTGCCTGCAGCGCCACTCTTGCTTTTATTTTAGCAGTGCAGGGAGTGGTGGTTAGGACTTAACACAATTCAATCTAATAATTTTGTTACCAGCCCCCTACCACCATACATGTTCCTCATAAATGTCAAAGCCCCTCTCACCACCCACATTTACCAATTTCAAGGACGCCTCCAGGATCCAACTAAAACTTTAACAATTTAGTTTACCTAATTAAACAGTTTTCATCCCTTTTTTCATATACAGTGGATATAAAAAGTCTACACACCCCTGTTAAAATATCAGGTTTCTGGGGGCTTGGTTTGAGGGAGGTTTGATGAGAACTTCAGAATCTATGATTAGGAACTTTGAGGTACCACACCGGGAACTTTTCAACTACATTAAAATAAGAAGCTGGATTGAAGAGATACAAAGAACCCATGGGCCCCCGAGGGACTGTCTTGGATGTCGGTAGTGTGTAAAAGTGAGGTCCTGTCCAAAGGAATTTTAGGGTCAATATACAAAATCTTCAATAGTCCACCAAGCACTTGGAGGCCTTCCTTTGTTTCGAAGTGGAAGTGGGACCTAGGACAAAATTGGGATGGGAATAAATGGGCTGAATCCTTATCGAACCTATCTAAGGGTTCATTTATTTATAGTTTGTTAGAAACCTCTCTTAAGATTTTACACCGGACATACACAACTCCAGTTCGACTAAATAAGATATCCCAAACAATCCCAGATAGATGTTTTAGGGGGTGCCAAGGTAGGGGAGACTTTATACACACCTGGTGGAGCTGCCCTAAGGTATTTAAAATTTGGTCAGAAACGACCAGTCTAATCTCAAGAACACTCAAAACCCCACTCCAACCATCAATAGCAGTCTGTCTCCTGGGAGCTCGCTTCTCAAAACTGGGAAGGGAGGGGAATAAATTGGCCCAATTGATATTTCTAGCAGCTAAGAATACCATCGCAAGACGATGGAAGAGCAGGGACATTAATTTCCAGGAAGTAACAAACAAAATAAATGTTATTTGCATCAATGAGAGGATGAACCACATCATATCAGATACACATCACTGCTTCTTGGAAGTTTGGGAACCCTGGATCTTATTCACAAATAGTAATATATAACAACTAAGTTAAGGGAACACATTAAAGAAGCCATTCCTGTTGAGCGGCTGAGGAGTGGAGTGTGGAGCGGACGGGAAGAAATGGTGAGAGGACCCTGAGAGATATCTCTTCAGTATTCCAGAGGTACAGGGGGGGAGGAAGGTTACCTTAAGATTGGTTGAACGGGGAATTGCTGGGGGAAGACACTCCACCATATGTTTTGTACAATGCTACTTGTTTTCTCTCTACTTTATTTTTTCTTGCTGCTCTGGTTCATCTATGGAAATGTGAATTTCTGCAATTTGAACAATGTGACCTTATAAGCTGTATATATTGCTGAATCTAAAGAAACTAATGTGAATATATTTGGACAGAATCACCAAAAATACGAAAAAAGAGTTGTAATGGAGTTTTTATTTAAATGGAATGGTTTCAACATGTTAGCAATACGATGTTAGTTATAAGACAACTTTTGGACTATGTTTTTCATTATTCTTTTTTGTCTTGTCTTTGCAATTCCAGAACTTCTCAATAAAATTTATGTTATAAAAAAAAAAAAATATCAGGTTTCTGTGCTGTAAAAAAATGAGACAAAGATAAATGATTTCAGAACTTTTTCCACCTTTAATGTGACCTATAAACTGTACAACTCAATTGAAAAACAAACTGAAATCTTTTAGGTGGAGGGAAGAAAAAATATAACAATAAAATAATATGGTTGCATAAGTATGCACACCCTTAAACTAATACTTTGTTGAAGCACCTTTTGATTTTATTACAGCACTCAGTCTTTTTGGGTACGAGTCTATCAGCATGGCACATTTTGACTTGGCAAGATTTGCCCACTCTTCTTTGCAAAAACACTCCAAATCTGTCAGATTGTGAGGGCATCTCCTGTGCACAGCCCTCTTCAGATCACCCCACAGATTTTCAATCGGATTCAGGTCTGGGCTCTGGCTGGGCCATTCCAAAACTTTAATCTTCTTCTGGTGAAGCCATTCCTTTGTTGATTTGGATGTATGCTTTGGGTCGTTGTCATGCTGAAAGATGAAGTTGCTCTTCATGTTCAGCTTTCTAGCAGAAGTCTGAAGGTTTTGTGCCAATATTGACTGGTATTTGGAACTGTTCATAATTCCCTCTATCTTAACTAAGGCCCCAGTTCCAGCTGAAGAAAAACAGCCCCAAAGCATGATGCTGCCACCACCATGCTTCACTGTGGGTATGGTGTTCTTTTGGTGATGTGCAGTGTTGTTTTTGCGCCAAACATATCTTTTGGAATTATGGCCATAAAGTTCAACCTTGGTTTCATCAGACCATAACACCTTTTCCTAAATGCTTTTGGGAGACTTCAGATGTGTTTTTGCAAAATGTAGCCTGGCTTGGATGTTTTTCTTCGTAAGAAAAGGCTTTCATCTTGCCACTCTACCCCATAGCCCAGACATATAAAGAATACGGGAGATTGTTGTCACATGTACCACACAGCCAGTACTTGCCAGATATTGCTGCAGCTCCTTTAATGTTGCTGTATGCCTCTTGGTAGCCTCCCAGACCAGTTTTCTTCTTGTCTTTTCATCAATTTTGGAGGGAGCTCCAGTTCTTGGTAATGTCACTGTTGTGCCATATTTTCTCCACTTGATGATGACTGTCTTCACTGTGTTCCATGGTATATCTAATGCCTTGGAAATTCTTTTGTACCCTTCTCCTGACTGATACCTTTTAACAATGAGATCCCTCTGATGCTTTGGAAGCTCTCTGTGGACCATGGCTTTTGCTGTGGGATGCGACTAAGAACATTTCAGGAAAGACCAACTAGAGCAGCTGAACTTTATTTGGGGTTAATCAAAGGCACTTTAAATGATGGCAGGTTTATGCTGACTCCTATTTAACACGATTTGGAATGTGATTGCTTAATTTTGAACACAGCTACATCCCCAGTTATAAGAGGGTGTGCAGACTTATGCAACCACATAATTTTTCTTTTTTATTATTCTTCCCTCCACCTAAAAGATTTCAGTTTGTTTTTCAATTGAGTTGTACAGTTTATAGGTCACATTAAAGGTGGAAAAGTTCTGAAATGATTTATCTTTGTCTCATTTTTTTACAGCACAGAAACCTGACATTTTAACAGGGGTGTGTAGACTTTTTATATCCACTGTACAGTAATATACATATTTAGTTATTTCATTTTATGTACTTTTTTTTATTTATTAAGAAGTGCTTTTAAACTCAGTTTGTACTGCAAGCAAACAAATAGTACCTGCATAGGTCTGTCTTCTGCAGCTATCTGGCTGGTCTTACTAGCTAGTCAGTGGCCATGTCTCAGCACTACATTGCAAAGACTTTGCGGCTTATTGGCTAGTATGAGACACTGCACAGCCAATACTACAGAGTATGTGTCTCTATGAGCTACAGAGGGCAGACCCAAGCAGGTAGTATTTGTTTGATTTTCGTCTGTAAAAACAGAGCTTATAACCACTACTTAAAATAAAATACATACAAGTAGATACATAAATATAATATATACCTAGGAAAATCCAGAAACCTTTTATGTTACTTAAAATAACTCTTCTTTTGTATTTCTTATTGTAGTGTAGAATTTCGTGATTATAATGATTTGGTCACCTTTAAAGAAAATTATTGAAAGTATATGAACAGACCGAAAACCATATAAGCAATCTCATTAAAAGGTAACCAACAAATCTAAATTCTGCTTTTTAATTGTAGGAAAATATAAATTAACAAAAACAAACTCATTTTAAGTACGGTATGTTAACATATTTCTTTGATAAGGTTTAATCCATAATGAAAAATGTGGTTACATAGTAATTAAGGTTGAAAAAAGACTTTCAGTCCATTAAGTTCAACTTTTTAATATCTCCTCTGATCTTATCCAATATGAGGATTAGTTATTAAGTCATTAGTTGTTAATTGTTAATCATTAATCAACTATTTATTTATTTGTTTGTTTAATTATTAATTAAGGAAGGCAAACAGAAAAAAAACAAGTGAAACTTAGCCAATTGTATCAAAGGGAAAAAAAAAAAAATCCTTCCTGACCCCAGATACTGGCGATCGGATTCCTCCCTTGATCAATTTACTTTCTTTAATTATCCAGGATAACCCTGAATTCCCTTCTTAATTAGAAATAAATCCAGTCCCCTTTTAAAGTTATCTATCGAATCCGCTGTCACCACCTCATCTGGTAGAGAATTCCACAGATTAACCACCCTTACTGTGAAGAACCCTTTTCTTTCTTTAAGGTGGAATCTTTCTACTTCAAACATCAAGGGACGTCCTCTTGTCAGTTGAAAACCTCTTGGCACAAAAAGTCCATTGTCCCTTGACAATTCTTTATACTGACCCTGGATGTATTTATATAATGTAATCATATCTCCACTTAGATGCCATTTTTCTAGAGAAAATAAGCTTAATTCGGTTAGTCTTTCTTCATAACTTAGCCCCTCCATTCCCCTAATTAGGTTTGTTGCCCTCCTCTGTACATTTTCCAGCTCTAAAATGTGCTTTTTATGAAGTGGTGCCCAAAATTGTACTCCATATTCCAAATTAGGGCCTACTAGAGATTTATACATGCTAATATTTTATTTGCCTTTGCAGCTGCTGCTTGGCATTGAGCACTGTTACCGAGGTGGTTGTCCACAAGTACTCCCAAATCCCTTTCAATCTCGGATACCCCTATATTTGCTCCGCTAAAATTATAAATTGCATGGCTATTTTTCCTTCCCAGATGCATAACTTTACATATATTCGTATTAAATCTCATCTGCTATTTAGATGCCCATTCCTCAATTTTATGTAAATCCCTTTGAAGGAAAAGCACATTATTATCTGATTTAATTACCTTGCACAACTTTGTGTCATCAGCGAAAATGGAGACACTACATTCCAGTCCCACCTCAAAGTCATTAATAAATATGTTAAAAAGGAGAGGACCTAATACAGAACCCTAAGGAACCCCACATTAGTCCAATCGGAGTATGTCCCAACAACTCTTTGCTTCCTGTCTTTTAGCCAGCTCTCAATCCATGAGCAGATATTTACTGCAATTCCTATATCCCTTAGTTTGCACAATAGTCTCCCATGTGGCACTGTATGAAAAGCCTTTGCAAAATCCAAATAGACTACATCCACTGATTTGCCTTGATCCAAGTTCCTACTAACCTCCTCATAAAAACTAATTAGATTTGTTGGTTAAGGTAGTGTAGCCCCATTATGTTGCTGTGTCCCAACCACTGGTACCTTCCTTGTGTATACCGAAGAAAATAACCTATTTAGCTCATCTGTCTTTTCCTGGTCACTAATTTTCAGACAGCCTGTTTCACATTCTAATGTTCTTATAGCTTCCTTCCTCGCCTTCTTCCCATTAATATACTTAAAAAATATTTTAGGCTTAGTCTTACTCTCTTTTGCAATTCATTTTTAATTTTTTATTTTAGCCAGCCACTAAAAGCGCTTTTGCAAGCCTTGTTGATTTCCTTGTACTCCCGTAAAGCAGTCTCTGTCTCCTCTTGTTTGTATAATTTAAATGCCTGTATTTTTACTCTGTACCTTGATCTTTAAATCATTGTTAAGCCACATTGGATGGTATTTACTCCTTTTACTTTTATTCCCACATGGTATATGCCGGTGTGTATGTATATTTAGTAAGGATTTAAATGTTGTCCATTTATGTTTAGTATTTTTACCTGCCAGTTCTCTGTCCCAGTCTATACTTTGTATTGCTGCCTTTAGACCATTAAAATCTGCCCTTTTAAAATTAAGAGTTTTTGTTGTCCCTTTAAAATGTTGTTTATTTAAATTCAATCTCAAATGAGACTGTGTTGTGATCACTGTTTCCAAATGGCTGCCCCAATTCAACATTTGATACCATATTGATATTGTTTGTCATAACTAAATCCAAGATGGCCTCATTTCTAGTGGCAGTTCTTGTATAACCTCATTTATCCAGTTTATTTCAGGGTAATTAAAATCTCCCATTATTAGAACTTGCCCATGCTTAGCTGCATTTCCAATCTGTAACAATAATTGTATTTCCTCACTATCTGCTATATTTTATAGCATACTCCTCCTATTATTCTTTTGGACTTTGCTGCTCCGCTATTTAACTCTACCCACAAATATTCAACATTACCGCTAGTTCCACCATAAATATCCTCTCTGACAATAGGCTTAAATTCAGGCTTAACATACAGACAAATACCTCTTCCTCTTTTACCATTACCCCAATCTTTCCTAAATAGGTTATAACCATCCAGATTAACAGTGCAGTCATGAGATTCATCCCACCACGTTTCGGTAATACCTATTAAATCCCATTTTTCATTAATTGCTAATAATTATAACTCTCCGATTTTTCTGGCAAGCTTCTGGCATTAGCAAGCATACACCTTATGTTATGAGTCTGTAGTTCTGAAGTGCCTGCCATTATACTTGAGTTACTTGGTACTACCTCCCTATTGACTATACTACCCCTCCCTATCTCCTCCCCTATGAGTTGTTAATTCATCCCTTATATCCTCTACACTTTCCACCCCATTACTTATATCTAGTCCCGCCCCCTCCACCTACTAGTTTAAAAACTCCTCCAACCTTTCAACCATCCGATCCCCTAGCACAAAAGCTCCCTCATTATTTAAGGTGCAATCCATCCCTGCTGTAGAGATTGTACCTAAGTGAGTAGTCATTCCAGTGCACCACATCTTTAGCCACACATTAACCTATCTAAGCTCTTTCTGCCTCCCTGGGCTAGCACGTGGCACTGGTAGTATCTCAGAAAATACTACCTTGGAGGTCCTTTGCCTTACCTTGTTCTCTAAAATCATTGCATTCTTTCACGGGAGGTCAGGTTGCTTCAGAATAGTTATAAAAATAATTCAGTATTTGTGTTTTATAAGTATGCATCATAGTGAATAGGTATAAAAAGATATTGAATTTAATGATAGTTTCAAAAGAGAATTTTTTTTCTCCTCTTAAGAGATCAGCAAATAAGATTAAGGATCCCAGAGATTCTCCTATGGATTTACAAGCTGAAGCTAATTTAATGCATTCTAGTCTTGAAGAGATCTCACAGGTAGAAGAAATTACAATAGGGAAAAATTCAGGGGAGGAACAATTAACGGTCTCATCTATGAGGGTTCTCCTGAATGAGTTTCAAACTGCTATAAAAACTGAGCAATCTAGTGAGATCTCTAAAAATGCAAAAGCTATCATTGAACTTTCTAACCAGGTAGAGGAATTACAAATTGCTCAAGTTAATTCTAGTCAAAATTATCAAACCTTAAATAAAGAAATAAAATATCTTCAGGAATAAAGTACAATTATTAAAAGTGAAATGTTTTAAGCAGGATAACCCTTTAAGAAGTAAAACTTAAAAATAAGAGGTATTACTTAAAATATTAGTGTAAAAGATTTACCTGCTTATATTAATACTTTTGCTGCATATTTAGCATCAAGAATTGCACTAAAAGAAAATAATATTGACAATTTATTTTTTTCCTTTACCTAAACAATTAAATAGGAGTGTACCAAGAGATGTTATTCTTGGTTTGAACCAACAGGCTCATAAGGACTTAATTTTAAAATCCGCTTTCAAGTGGAAGAAACTAGAATCGCCTTACGAGAACGTCAAGATTTTTCAAGATATTTGTGAGGAGGAGCTCTGTTCTGAAAACAATTTGGGGAGGTTACAAAAGTGTTAAGGCATAATAATGTCTCATATAGATGGGGGTTTTCCCTCTGATAATCTTCTATTCAGATGAAAAGCATATAGTTCAGTCTATTAACGACAGTGTCAAGCTTTTTAAACTTTGGCAGCTGATTCCACCAAATATGGAATCAACTTAATTCTCTGAGATATTGATAGTTGTGAGGAAGACTCATATTTTCATGTTTTTTAACAGGTGATACTTGAAAGATATATATGCCAAATTTGCTGAGATATTAGTATAAATTTGTTTTCCTTCTCTTGATTTGTTTTTTTCGTTTTTCTCTCTCTCCTTTTAGTGATAAATTACAGAGGTCTTTTATGAATAGTCAGAATTCTTGGATTTAAGGAAATAAAGGAGTCTTAATTTGACATATAAGCTTATATCACACACACACAAGTTAATTAAAAGGTTTTAATACTAGTTAGAAATAATTTTGCCAGGGTGGGGAAAAGGGGGAAGTAAAATATGAGATGAAGAGGAATTACTCACATATTCAAAAATTAAATCTATAATATGATGCACATGAATAATTTATCTAATTTAATTATTTAACGTGGTATAATTTTATGGGTCGAATGACTTAATGGTATTGTATAATTTTAATTAGTTATATTTTGTGCACTTGTGTTATCTTCACATAAATTGGAGACTTAACCCAACTTCTTCTTTTTTTTTTTAGATATATCCACAAATAATCTTAATTTGGAATTATGTATAATAGTTTTTGTGTTGTAAATATAACCACATCTGGCAATGATATTAAGCATATTATGTTAAATGATGAAGAAGTCATTTTATATTTTGAGAAATATAGGTTAATTTATTGAATTTTGTTTCTTTTTCCCCTTGGTAAGAATTAATATACTTAAGTGTTATAAAAGTCAACCTCCAATTTTAATAAATGTATCATAATGGAGTAATAACATCTTAATAAGAGATAGGGAAGACATAAAGGGCCTCATTCAATTGCAATTTGGCCAATTAAATAGGGCTCTATATAAGCACAGAGCATGTTTTTTTACAGAAGTTTTTAGTTAGTGAATACCTAACTTTTGGATAGAAGTTCACTAACTAAAAACTTCTGTAAAAAAAAACATGCTCTGTGCTTACATAGAGCCCTATTCAATTGGTCAAATTACAATTGAATGAGGTCCAAAGTCGGTATTTGGTATGGATCCTTTTCCTTTAAATATATTTTGATTCTAACATTTATATTTATTGTATCTGATAGGAATCTCTGGCAATTTTGCTTGAGATGACTGTAAACATTTTTATTAAGAGTACTGAGATAATAAGGGTAATTATTTGGTCGTAGCGTTCCTATGTTATCCAGTAAGGTCTGGAGCACCGTTTGTATGGGAAATAGAAATCCCTCTCAGGCAGGGAAGCTTTTAATGTTTTTTGTCTGTTATTTTTTGTTGGTATGTTATGTGTTTTTATGTTATTGGAATTAAAATGTGTAATTTTAATGGGACACGAGGTAAGGTTGGCAGGCGTTCGGGCTGAATATCTAGATCTGGAAAATAATTTGACTTTGGTTATCGAAATATGTTAAAACTAATTTCACAAAATGTGCAGGGGTTCAATCATGGCGCTAAAAAGGAAGTTAGCTTTTGACACCTTTGCTAAAGAGAAGGCTGACGTTTTATGCATTTATGAGACAAATTGGCAAGAAAATAAGGTTCCATTTATTACACAAACATTATTTGATGTGAACTAACATTATTTGATGTGAACTATAACTCTACTTTCCATAAAAAAAGCTAGGGGGGTCTCAATATTTTTTTTAATAAAGGAGTTAATGTAATAGAAGAATTTGGTCAGATATATCAAGACGGAAGATCTATAATCTGGTCAGGTAAATTAGACCATATCAACTATACAATTATAAACATCATCTATGCCCCAAATCAAGGACAAAACAGATTTATAAATAAGGTTTTAAAACAGGCAGCTAAATTTACGTATGCTCAACTGGTGATATGTGGGGACTTTAATCTCTGTTTAAATCCTAGAATTGGTAAGAAAACATCAAGTAAATCCACTTTAGACAATCAATTGCTGAGGAAATCTAAGAACTTTCAACATTCTTTAAATAGGCACAATTTTTTTGATGCTTGGAGGGTTTTTCACCCAGAGTAGAGGAACTATACCTTCTATTCTAATAGGATTTAATCTTATTCAAGATATTGTATTTAGATAAAACATTATCAGTAGAAATTGGTCCTATTGTTTGGGCTGATCATTCAGTGGTAAAATTGACACTTAAAGATAATTTTACAAAAGTAAGGAAAACTTGGAAATTGACTCAGTCCCTTTTTGACTTATATATCCAACTATATAATTAAAAATATAATCTAATTCTAATTCTGACAATATAATACAATTTAGACAAAGAATATTCGAAAATTAAGAAAAATTTACAATAATGGGCTGATAGATCAGTTTGGATTCTCCAACAGAAAATGTGCCATCAAGGAAATAGATCAGGAAGAATGATGGCAAATAAATAAAAAAATGCAATACCTGTGCATTGAGCAAGGTAAAAACATTTCTAAACTTGATGAGATTGGAGACATTTTTATAGCTACTACCAGAAGTTATCTAATTTGGAAAAGTCTAATGAAGTCAGGAAACCTTATACATTATAAATGAATATTACAAATTATATTATCCTATTATTGCAAGTCCGATGCAAAGTGTATTTAATGAAATTAAGACTGAAGGTAGGTTTAATAGTTTGGAATTTACAACCAAAATTATTAAATATACACCTTTTTAGAGAAGTGTATTTTAAAGTTCTTAATAGATGGCAACTAACCCCCTATTAACTAGCTACATTTTCTTCTAATTCAAGTGATGCCAAATGTTGGAGAGGTTGTGGCAATGTGGCAATGCCCCTTCATATCTGTTGTGAGTGTAAGATTGTACAATATTTTTGGGAACTTTGCTTTAAGGAAATTGCTAGTATAGCTGAATTTGATAAGTTCTGATTATTTAGATACTAGGAAATTGCCTGTCAAAAATGACAGGAGTAAAATTGTAAGCCTGGCAATGCGGTTTTCCACACAATGCGAGACTCTGAGCACCTTTGGCGCTCATCACGAGCCCCGTGCTGAGCGCCTTTGGAGCTCATTGAGAGGCCCCCCCGTGTAGTTTAGGGGCCTCACGATAAGTGTTACTGCCTTGGGTTAAGTATACTGGCTTCGGGCTCTTTTGTACTGCCTTCGGCCTAGTTTTCTTTCTGTCTACGTTTTTTGGGAGGACATTTTTTCTCTTGCTTAGGTGATTTTCGATCGTGAAAAAACGGCAAATATGCCTCAAATTAACTTGCAACCTCACTCACAGGCTCCCTGGCTCTCCCCCTGTGCTGTGTGTGAGGGAATTTGAGGCATAATTGTGATTTTTTTTGGTGGTCTTTCCAGTTGCGTGGTCCTGGCGTTTTTACATGCTTCAGTCCTAAGTTACATAGTTACATAGTATTTAAGGTTGAAAAAAGACTTTCAGTCCATCAAGTTCAACCTTTTAAGATCTCCTTTGATCTGCAATATGCGGATTAACTATTAATTCATTAGTTGTTAATTAATTATTAATCAATTATTTAATGTTTTTTTTTTGTTTCTTTTTTTATTATTATTAATTAGTCCAGAGGAAGGCAAATAGAAGAAAAAAATAAAAAAAAATAAAACAAGCGAGACTTAGCCAAATGTCTAAAGGGGAAATGTAAAAAATTTGGATCATTACTGTCTCTCTAATTATCCATGATAACCCTGAATACCCTTTTTAATTAGAAATAAATCTAGTCCCCTTTTAAAGTTATCTATCGAATCCGCTGTCACCACCTCCTCTGGTAGAGAATTCCACAGATTAACCACCCTTACTGTGAAGAACCCTTTTCTTTCTTTGAGGTTGAATCTTTTTACTTCTAACCTCAAGGGATGTCCTCTTGTCAGTTGAAAACCTCTTGGCACAAAAAGCTCCCCCGACAAATCTTTATACTGACCCTGGATGTATTTATATAAGGTAATCATATCTCCTCTTAGACGCCTTTTTTCTAGAGAAAATAAGTTTAATTTGGTTAGTCTTTCTTCATAACTTAGCCCCTCCATTCCCCTTATTAGTTTGGTTGCCCTTCTCTGTACCTTTTCCAGCTCTAAAATGTCCTTTTTATGAAGTGGTGCCCAAAATTGTACTCCATATTCCAAATGAGGGCGTACTAAAGATTTGTATAGTGGCAGAATTATATTTGCTTCCCTGGCTTCTATACCTTTCTTAATACATGCTAATATTTTATTTGCCTTTGCAGCTGCTGCTTGGCTTTGAGCACTGTTACCTAGGTGGTTGTCCACAAGCACTCCCAAATCCCTTTCAATATCTGATACACCTAGATTTGCTCCATTAAGATTATAAATTGCATGGCTATTTTTCCTTCCCAGATGCATAACCTTACATTTATTCGTATTAAATCTCATCTGCCATTTAGATGCCCATTCCTCAATTTTATGTAAATCCCCTTGGAGGGAAAGCACATCATTATCTGATTTAATTACCTTGCACAACTTTGTGTCATCAGCGAAAATGGAGACCCCACACTCCAATCCTACCTCTAAGTCATTAATAAATATGTTAAAAAGGAGAGGACCTAATACTGAACCCTGAGGAACCCCACTTACCACATTAGTCCAATCGGAGTATGTTCCATTTACAACAACCCTTTGCTTCCTGTCTTTTAGCCAGCTCTCAATCCATGAGCAGATATTTACTGCAATTCCTGTATCCCTTAGTTTGCCCAATAGTCTCCCATGTGGCACTGTATCAAAAGCCTTTGCAAAATCCAAAAAGACTACATCCACTGAGTTGCCTTGATCCAGGTTCCTACTAACCTCCTCATAGAAACTAATTAGATTTGTTTGACATCATCTATCCCTCATAAACCCATGTTGACTTCTACTTATAATCCTGTTTAAATAGACATATTCTTGTATATTATTCCTTATTAACCCTTCTAAAAGCTTCCCCACTACAGAAGTGAGGCTCACTGGTCTATAATTCCCCGGATTTGCTCTTGCTCCCTTTTTAAATATAGGTATCACATCAGCTTTTCTCCAGTCATCTGGTAGAGACCCTGTGTTGAGTGAATCTTGAAAAAATAAATATAATGGTTTGGCTATTACAGAACCCAGTTCCCTTAGTACCCTTGGATGTATTCCATCAGGACCCGGGGCTTTATTAACATTTATTTTTTCCAACCTCTTTTGGATTACTTCCTGTGTTAACCAATTATTTGGCAAAGGTAGTGTAGCCCCATTATGTCACAGTGTCCCAACCACTGGTACCTCCCTTGTGTATACCGAGGAAAAGAACCTATTTAGCTCATCTGCCTTTTCCTGGTCACTAATTTTCAGACGGCCTGTTTCACATTGTAATGTTCCTATAGCTTCCTTCCTCGCCTTCTTCCCATTTATATACTTAAAAAATATTTTAGGGTTAGTCTTACTCTCTTTTGCAATTAATTTTTCATTTTCTATTTTAGCCAGTCTAATCGCGCTTTTGCAAGCCTTGTTGATTTCCTTGTATTCCCGTAAAGCAGTCTCTGTCCCCTCTTGTTTGTATAATTTAAATGCCTGTTTTTTACTCCGTATCTTGATCTTTAAATCATTGTTAAGCCACATGGGTTGTGATTTACTCCTTTTACTTTTATTCCCACACGGTATATGCCGATGTGTATGTATATTTAGTAAGGATTTAAATGTTGTCCATTTATGTTCAGTGTTTTTACCGATCAGTTCTCTGTCCAGTCTATACTTTGTATTGCTGCCCTTAGACCGTTAAAATTTGCCCTTTTAAAATTAAGAGTTTTTGTTGGCCGCTTAAAATGTTGTTTTTTTAATTCAATCTCAAATGAGACTGTGTTGTGATCACTGTTTCCCAAAGGTTGCCCTATTTCAACATTTGATACAATATCAATATTATTTGTAATGAATAAGTCCTATGGGGCTTGCCATCCCAGTTGCATGATTCAGCCGTTTTAAGTCTTATGGTCCTAAGTCCTGCGTAGCTGGCGCTGTGCTCATTGCAGGCTAAGTCCCACAGGCCTCACATTGGCGTGCTTTGCGAGGCTCGCAGTTGAGGCCCTTGAAAAGCCTGACCAACATCGCAAACGTTCCGAGCATTCGCAAGATCCACCACTAAATGTGTGATTATAGTCAAATGGCTGCTAGCACGCAATTGGAAGCAACCAAAGATTCCAGCATGGATTGAAATTACATCAACTATAAATATAAATTTAACTCTAGAAAAAGATTTCTCTGATATGTGTCGTTTGAAGGTTCCCCACTTAATAAGTGGGATTTGTGGCAAAACTCTGTAAATGCTGAGAAAAGGCCATAGTATTAAGGGATGTGCCTTCCTTCTATATTTTTTTTGGTCAGCTCTCACCCCACCCGTTGGATGTTAAATCCAGTCCTGGTGCCTTGCACCCTCACCTCGTGTCTATGTCAATATTTGGTTGTTCTTAAAATTAAGTAGTATATGTTTTTTAAGGCAATGTAATGCTTTCTATGTTTATTTGTTACGGATTGAGTAAAGAGGTATTAATTAGAGGTTTAATTGCCAATTTGCAAACTTACAAGATGATGTAGAATCATTGCCAAAGAATTTGTAATGTCGGTATTGTGTTTTTTTTTTTTTTTTATTGTTTTGTGAAATTTCTTATGTTTTATATGTTGTCAAATACAATAAAAATATCATAAAGGAATTAAAGGATAATTTCTTCTTAATATACTTTACTAGCGAATTGCCCGTCAAAAAATGACGGCAATGAAATTGTAAGGTAGCTAATGCTGTTTGGTGTATAATAATGAAATATGTAATACAATTAATAAATAAATATACGTTACCTATTTTGAAACATTGTGTTGAAGAGCTGCAATCTGTTTTGATGTTGCTGCAGCATTAGTGGTGTGGAGCTGCTGTGTAAGCGTGCTGAATGTGTGCAGTGTAATAGTGTGCATGCGCGAAACCAAACCGTTAGCGTAGTTGTGTACATCTGCATTGTCGTAAAATGGCGGGTAATGTGTGGTATGCGTCTTAGCGGAATATCCGTAGGTGTTTTGTGGTGTTTTGCGTGTTTCGAGTGCTGTAGCCTCGTTTTTCGTTTTGTTCGGCTGCATTTTTTCTCTCGCTTAGAGAATTTTTTAGTGTCTAAACTCTTATTTTGAGTTAAATGAAGGTGTAAGTTGCTTTTTGAGGTCCTGGATGCTCCCTCATGCTGTAGGTAAGCTTTTTATGTATGTTGTGTGTATTTATTGTGTTTTTAATTTTTTTATGTTCGCGGGTTGCAGCCGATTTTTGTGAGGTCCTAATGTGTGCTAACGTGTCTCGTATGTTTTTTGCGTTACGACGTGAAGTTTGCGAGTGTCGCAGTTGCTGGCAAGGAGCGCCTGTGGTGCTCCTTGCCAGCAACTGCAACCCTCGCGAGCGTTAGCAACAACTTGTTCGCTCACAACTATATATGTGATTTTAGGAGTGAAAACTTTTAGCATTTATAATGCAATATTTTTTTTTAAATGGAATTCTGCATTTCCAAGGGGAAATAATAGCTGGTGGAACCAGTCATAATTTAGGAAGTGTAATGCAGTCAAACAGGTCTGAGTTTGTAGATTATGGTCAATAAATTCTGCCATATTTCCCCCATTTGGTACATTTGCTTGAACCCTGGTCAGAGATAAGACTAATCCCTGCTAGGATTCTAGAATAAACTATTTAAATTGTGTTGCAACATACAAACTTAAACTTTATTTAATTGGGTTTAAAATATAACATCTGTATAAACTGTTGGAAAAAATGTGCATTAAATTATTAGTGCTTAAAAATACCACTAAGTCTAAATAGAAGATATTTGTGGTATTAATACATGACTGCTATCACTCTCCCATAGAATATTGTTGGAATATGAGCCAGTAATGGATAATGCTTTTTCTGAATTGTAATTATATACTTATCAGAGATACACTCTCTACGTTGCTGAAATATGGCCATTTGATAAGGCACATTTCACAAATAATGCTTAATCTTATGTACTTCTATGATCTTTTGAGTAGATGTGACTTCTTGTCACCAATACACAATGTTTTCATAGTATAGTAGGATGCTGTTGACTGGAGACAATGTTGTGTGTTACTTTTGGTATGTATGATACCTTTCTGTTCATTTCATAACAGTGCCTACCTACATCTATCCCATTACTGTCGTTTGTGTCTTATTCAATAGCTTACTTAAGTTACAAACATTTGCCATTAGTGTAGTAGGAGAAGCAGTACCTGTGTGCCTAAGGTCCCAGCGCTCGTTTCCCCAGGAACGCGGATTATTCAGGGGGAATTCGGCTCCAGTTAACAGCATCCTACTCTACTATGAAAACAATAAGTCACATCTACTCAAAAGATCAAAGGGGTACATAAGATTAAGCAATATCATTTGTGAAATGTGCCTTGTGTTGCAACAAGATTTAAATAGAGTTTCTTCTAGAATCCTAGCAGGGATTAGTCATATCTCTGACCAGGGCTCAGGCAAATGTACCAAATGATCTATAACTCTATATAACATAGGTTGTATTTTTTATTGACTTTAATATTTCCCCCATTGCCTTTAGTGTGGGAGAAGTTAAGATGCTTCTAATTCTAATTCAAATTCTACCTATTTAATGGCATATCTTTATGGTGCTTTCTCTGTACTAATCCATTAAATCACATTCACTGTACTTAGCAGTGAGTGTACCAATGCCAGGAAATGTACGGTTATGTGTAAAAAGGGAATTACCCTAATCTAACATAAAAGTACAGGCTATTGGCCTGGGAGAAAAGAAAGAAAGTTGATTTTAATTGTAATTACCTCTTTAAAGTCAAACTTATTTGGTCACTTGCCTTGTGTTAATTTGCTAATCCAATTTCTATCAAAAGATCATTTTCTTTCTGTACTAATACCACTTCTCTGTATCCAGAAATTAAGAATTCCTTGGTTAATATCTTTGGCTAAAATAATTCTTTAGGCCTTAGTATTTTCCATCTGTTTCAATCATGGAATAATATTTGAATTAAAATTAATAATATTAATAGAACATGAGGCTCCAGTGAATCATCCCCAGACTAAAAAGCAAGTCCCTGCTTAGAACCTCATAACATTGTTTCCATGATCTTGTCATCAGAGTAGGACCCTATTGTCTTGGGAAGCCCCAGGTCCTACAAAATGGAACCATAGGATTCCACTGAACACAGTCTGGTAAATACTTTTCTAAATATTCATACCAGTTAGTAGTCTGTTTGGCAAGCTGATCTAAATGGGCTCAGTAATATGTTGTCCATCTGTACACTAAAGCAAAAACACACCTCCTAAAGTTGCCTCACTGTGAAGTCAGGCCCAAATGTTTATTTTACCTCCTGTCAGTTCTCCTGTACAGTGAGACTCTGCAAAAGATCCAAGAACTGCCTGTCACACTTCAACTTTGTTCTAAGGGATATTTACGGATACGTTGAGAAAATGGTCTTGCCAAAATGTCATAAAGTTACATATATATGCAAAGTGAAACATGGCCACCTGCGTCTTACCTGAAGAGAAAGATATTCTGGTCCAGAGCGTTCTGATCGTGGCTGCGGAAATATTTAAATAATTCTAAACTTTATTTAATTTATATATAAAAATGCTGCTGTAGTGCTTTAATTAAGGTGTATGTTTCTACAATGTTTGTAAGATAAAGGGAAGTTAAAGGCATGTAATGTTTGAAAATAAGGCTTTAAATATTTTTTCTTTTCTATTTTTTGCAGTTTCCCTTTAGGGATTCTAAATTCTTTACCTCCTGAATGACTAAACAACAACTCTTCCCTCTATGACAGTGCTTTCCAAACTTTTCATGTTGGTGACACACTTTGTAGAACTATAATTCGGTTAACTAGATTAAACTAACCCCTTATAAGAGATACGTACACATACATAAATTGCGACGCACCTACACATTACAGCGAGACACCGTTTGGAAAGCTCTGCTCTCTAAGTTCCTGGCTCAGAATGAAAGTCAGCGACAGAAAGTTGTGCTGCTCTTGCTAGCATGTTTACCTTAATTGATGTTACAGCCAATAGATACAGTTTGGTCCACAGTGTATTAGTTGTGACATTGATTAAAGTACCTGTGCTTAGGCTGCAGTGCATCTAAAAATGCAACCAAAAGCAGCACAACCTGTCCCAGACTTTACTCATGCACAGAGGGATGCTCTAGTACGAAACTTAGAACCAAGATGTAAAAATATATATATATATGCAGTTTTTACTGCAGATATACATTTAGCTTTTTTTGTAGTAATTTTCTCAGGAGGGTTTCACCTGGATAACTAAAAAGCTTCCTTTGCAGACAGAAACCTTCTCAATATTTAGTTTCATTTCTTATCACCTCCTCTCACTCCTGCCTTCAGGACTTTTCTCATGCTGCCTCTATTCTATGGACCTCCTTGCCTCGGTCCACTAGAGTATCCTTCAAAATCTCACTAAAAACTCATCTATGTAAACAAGCTTATCACCTTCAGCTTTATTTTGCGCAATATATTGTACCTCACTTTTCTATACCTTACCCATACCCTCAGACCAGGGGTGCACAAGTTCGGTCCTGGAGGGCCACACACATGCCTGGATTTGAAGATATCCTTTCTGTGCACAGGTGAGTCAATATGGATGACTGAAGAAGTGATTGACTCACCTGTGCACAGAAAGGATATCATCAAATCCAGGCATGTATGTGGCCCTCCATGGCTGACTTGCCCACCCCTGCTTTAGACTGTAAGTTTGCAAGTTAATAATAATAAACTCAAGTCGATCTGAAACCAAAGTGTTAGAACTCATGCAGCATAGTTGTATATAAAAAGGTAATACAAATGTATTGTAACTGCATCATTTTTCTTTACATACTAAAAATGTTCATATTTGCAAGTGAAGTTTTGTAAAATACCACATTTTAAAAATAGGACCAAAGTTGTTATTTAAGGGAAAATAGTTACTGCCCTGCTTTCAAATGTTACATGCTTTTTAATTTACTAAAAAAATATTTTGCACACTTAAGTACAGTAGTCCCTTTAAATCAGCATTTAAGAAAGCTTAATAATCACTTTAATGCTATGCTTTTGTAGTAATGATCTCAAACTGGTAAAACATAACAGGCAAGGATCATAGACCACCAATTTAAAAGGTGCTGATACCAATGTGGTTGCTTCTAAAACAGTCAACCACACCGGGTCTATAGGCACATTTTAACTTGATTAATTGTATCCTCCTCAATGTAATTATCATGTAAGAATGTACACTTCCCTTACTTCTAAGAAGCCACCAGAGTATCACATTCTTACCTTCTGGAAACTCCCACTTTCTTGCTGTTCTTTCTCATGAGAGTTGACATCTTGAACAGCTTTGACCGAAAGTGACTCTCCCAGAGGAAGGGCTTCATGCTACCAGTGCCTAATACTGCTAAGTAACATGCTGTGTGTTGGAGCAGCATGAGACACTGGTACAGTGAAAGCACTGCCCTGTGGTCACAACTGTACAATATGTCAACTCATGAGAGAGAACAACAGGGAGGGGGTAGGCTCCAGAAATAATCTGTTACTCTCAGAAGTGAATAATAAATAGTAATGAAAAACCTAATTAATACATTTATATAAAACAAAACAATTGCCATGAAGTCCTTCTAGATGTTGAGCTGTTTTTAAAATAAAATGATGCAACATCTACAGTGGATATAAAAAGTCTACACACCCCTGTTAAAATGTCAGGTTTCTGTGCTGTAAAAAAATGAGACAAAGATAAATCATTTCAGAACTTTTTCCACCTTTAATGTGACCTATAAACTGTACAACTCAATTGAAAACAAACTGAAATCTTTTAGGTGGAGGGAAGAAAAATATAAAAATAAAATAAAATGGTTGCATAAGTATGCACACCCTTAAACTAATACTTTGTTGAAGCACCTTTTGATTTTATTACAGCACTCAGTCTTTTTGGGTATGAGTCTATCAGCATGGCACATTTTGACTTGGCAAGATTTGCCCACTCTTCTTTGCAAAAACACTCCAAATCTGTCAGATTGCGAGGGCATCTCCTGTGCACAGCCCTCTTCAGATCACCCCACAGATTTTCAATCGGATTCAAGTCTGGGCTCTGGCTGGGCCATTCCAAAACGTTAATCTTCTTCTGGTGAAGCCATTCCTTTGTTGATTTGGATGTATGCTTTGGGTCATTGTCATGCTGAAAGATTAAGTTCCTCTTCATGTTCAGCTTTCTAGCAGAAGCCGGAAGGTTTTGTGCCAATATTGACTGGTATTTGGAACTGTTCATAATTCCCTCTATCTTAACTAAGGCCCCAGTTCGAGCTGAAGAAAAACAGCCCTAAAGCATGATGCTGCCACCACCATGCTTCACTGTGGGTATGGTGTTCTTTTGGTGATGTGCAGTGTTGTTTTTGCGCCAAACATATCTTTTGGAATTATGGCCAAAAAGTTCAACTCTGGTTTCATCAGACCATAACACCTTTTCCCACATGCTTTTGTGAGACTTCAGATGTGTTTTTGCACAATGTAGCCGGGCTTGGATGTTTTTCTTTGTAAGAAAAGGCTTTTGTCTTGCCACTCTACCCCATAGCCCAGACATATGAAGAATACGGGAGATTGTTGCCACATGTACCACACAGCCAGTACATGCCAGATATTGCTGCAGCTCCTTTAATGTTGCTGTATGCCTCTTGGTAGCCTCCCAGACCAGTTTTCTTCTCATCAATTTTGGAGGGAGCTTCAGTTCTTGGTAATGTCACTGTTGTGCCATATTTTCTCCACTTGATAACTGTCTTCAGTGTGTTCCATGGTATATCTAATGCCTTGGAAATTCTTTTGTACCCTTCTCCTGACTGATACCTTTTAACAATGAGATCCCTCTGATGCTTTGGAAGCTCTCTGTGGACCATGGCTTTTGCTGTGGGATGCGACTAAGAACATTTCAGGAAAGACCAACTAGAGCAGCTGAACTTTATTTGGGGTTAATCAGAGGCACTTTAAATGATGGCAGGTGTATGCTGACTCCTATTTAACACGATTTGTAATGTGATTGCTTAATTCTGAACACAGCTACATCCCCAGTTATAAGAGGGTGTGCAGACTTATGCAACCACATTATTTTTCTTTTTTTTTTTCTTCCCTCCACTTAAAAGATTTCAGTTTGTTTTTTAATTGAGTTGTACAGTTTATAGGTCACATTAAAGGTGGAAAAAGTTCTGAAAGGATTTATCTTTGTCTCATATTTTTTACAGCACAGAAACCTGATATTTTAACAGGGGTGTGTAGACTTTTTATATCCACTGTATATAATCTCTTCCCTGGGAATCAAGGATACATCTGTGGAGAAAGTTGATCTTTGAATATTCTACCCATTCCCAAAATAAGAGCAAGACGTGCACTGAATTCCTCAGTAAAGGATTGTTTATTACAAAATGTCCTTGCAGAGCCAGTTTCACCCTTTCAGTGCAGTCTCTGCAGAGTATTGCTTTATAACAGGTCTCTACTCTGCCAGTCCTTCGTACATCCACGCTGATGGGGGGGATTGGGCGTTGTGGGGCAGTTGATATTACTGGGCACTCAAAATGACACATACATACATATATATATATATATTTGTAATTTTCAGTAGGGGCTCAGTCCAGGTGAACAGGTGTCTCTCTCTCTCTCTCATTCGTAAACCCCCTACCTATCTCCACAATGGGAAGGTAGATGGGGGAGATCCACTCGCCATTTTTCCCCGTCCGTAGAAATAATTCAAAATGTTACCAAAAAATGTGCAGGATTTTATACAAGGGGAGAAAGATGATGGGGAGAGGAGATGGTTGTTGGTGAAGGGAAAGGTCAGCTCATCATCTCGTTACTGTTGGGGCCACAGGCGGAGTTTTTCATGGAGTCGTTCACTTCTCTTCTAAAAGCAGAAAGATTTTGTGTGAACCTGTGGACAGTAAATAAAGAGTGGCGTTAATATGGAGGACTTGGAAAATTACATCTAGTCACAGCATTGTATATCGCTATTTGCAGAGGGGGAAAACAGCATGTACACGTTATTGTGTAGCTTAGTTGCTGTATGGTACTGCTGTGTCATTTTGGCGATATATGACATTATCAGTTGTCCTCCAGCTGTGACAAATCTCTCAATGCAGTTGGAAATCTGCATCACACTCCCATTTTCCATGATGTGACAAGTGTTGGACACATTAAAAACCACAGGAGAGTCCAAAAATGTGTTCATGATGAAATAAAGAAGAAAAAAGTTTATTCATTCATTAAACCTACATTTATAAATGTACAGTTGCAGTATGTGTTGCACACAGCTTTATTGAATGTTGAAGACAAAGTGATTGATTATATCCCAAACTAACTCAAAGCTAGGGAAACGACTGATTAAGTATGCTACAAACAATACAACTATGGTTGTAGGACAAACTACACAATAACAATGAAAAGTTTACTCAAAAATAAGCTAACAATAAATGATACAGCATTGTAAAGAACTTAAAGGCAATTTTAAGTTTCATGGACTATGAATGCATCTAATTGAGGAGAATCAGCAGTGTATGAAAACATTCTTTTGCATAAAAAAATAACAAAATAATCATTAACCTTCCTCAGGGACAAACCTTCAGATGTGTGAATAAATGCTTTGTATTACTTGTTTCACCATCATCACTTTTTTTGCTCTCTCCTATTGTTTTCTATCTTTAAAGTTTGTTAAAAGTGGGGCCTGAACCTTAGTGACAGAAGTGCAGAAACAAGACCAAACCTTCATATACACAGAAGAATATGTAGTCAATCCAAGACTTTAAGGTCCTAGATATGCTGTTTGTGGTCCAATGTTTCCATAGCTGGTTGGTTAAGTACCTCAATTTGTTTCATATGTTCTGCTCACTGGGCACAGACTAGAGTCATTATATTTTTATTTTAAGTTACCTCTGCTAAGTTTGTGTATTTGTTAAAACTTGCCTCACTGCAGCGTAATGTACCAAGGTGTGGCCAGCCAAATTTGTTGCTGTTGCAGTTTGATATGCTTTTGTTCTTTTTTTATTCTGCAATGGCAGTACTTTGTAATATACTTTTTTTGGTTTTACCCTTTTTTACACACTAGCTCTTTGGGGTATAACATACTTTTCTGTAGTGGTAGTGATATGGCAAAATTACCTGTCTCTGTTCTTAGTTAGCAAGTTCCTCTCAATTCCTTCCATTAGATTCTCAAAGCAAAGGTGCATGGCTTGTTGCTTCTCAGGTGGCTGGCTGCTCACGATACTCCCACGCAGGTCCGAGAAATACTAAGCAGAAATGTGTCATGGGGAGTTGTGGAAAATTAATGGATGGGGAAAAGAAGAGGCAGATAATGAGCAGGAGTTTATATATATATAACACAGAAAGAAAAATAAGACGCCGTAGAAGAAGGAGTTGCAGTGAATAGGGAAGGGAAGTAGGTTAGTAGAGATCTGGTACCTTTTCATTGAGGAGGATTAAGCCCAGCAAGGGGCGACTCATTGACCACTGATTTCGACAGTCTTCAAATATAATGATATTAAGAACAGTGGACAGCATCTAAGAGAAAGGTAACAACGACAGGGGTGGGAAATAAACATCAAACAAATGAAAGAGATATATTTGAAGAACACACATTTTAGCCATATTTCCATTGCATTTTCCCCATTATGAGTGTTGTTTTCACTAGGGAAAATAGTTTCCCATTCTGGTATATAGTTTATATGGCTTACATTGAAGACAATAAATATATTTAAAGCCCAAGAAGGTAGTCCGCAATTATTGCCAATGGTCTGCAATTTGCAAAAAAGATTAAGAATTTCTTCAGTGGGTGGATCACAAGTGAAAATAAGTGTCAAAATATATATATATATATATATATATATATATATATATATATATATATATATATATATAAACAAACATTTATTTGACAGAGAGCTTGTTTTTACTATAGTTATTAAATTATACTATATTTAGAGTCTACACTGTGTCAGTTTAAATACAGTCTTCTTTGTGGAGATAAGTGTGGATTACAGTGTTCATATAATACCATGTGACAGAGTGTAAGCGTGAAGGATCTGGCTCTCCATTTTCTTTGTGAAGCAAAGGTACATGTGGTCCTTAATGGCTATGTGTAAGATCTAGTTATAAGTTACCTGCTGAATCATCTCGGGATGCTGCTGCATGATGTGCAGAAATCGTTCACTTTCTTGCGGTGGGGGTGCCCCTCTTTTCTTGCTGCTACGAGAGAGCTGCTTAAAGAGGTATGTAACTATGTGGTCCAAACACGAACAGCAGCCAGTGCATACCATGGTATCTGTAGTAAAGGGACATAGTACTACACTATCAGACATAGACCTCACAATAGAGAAGATAGGCAGTGATTCCTTCCAAACGGACCATAATCAAAAAGACTGCATCACTTTTATGTATGTATGTTTGTATTTTTTTTATCTGTATAGCACCATTAATGTGCATAATGCTTTACAGAGATAAGATACAAAACAATTCTATGACAATATAAGAGCATTTAAAATAAAGATCACTAGTGGACTAGATAGTGCCTGCTCCAAAAAGCTAACAATCTACTTGCATGGGAGGGGAAAAACACATACAGACACATTAACATAAAGGGTAAGTGTATGTGGAAAGGAAGCTCTTTGAACGCATCCTTACACAGGTGTTTTTTAAGCTGAACCTTTAAAGTGGTTACTAATGAGAAAGGTTTCCGCCAAGAAGGATCTCTAGATTTGTAAGGAACATTAAAACAACGTGCTTTACAGAGTGAATATGAATGATAAGCTGGGGTATAGTGAGAACATAGGGAGGAGCCAAATAGGGAATAACCTTGAAGCAGAGAAGGAGAGTTTTATAGGCTATCTTTGACTTTACTGAAAGCCAGATGAGGGATTTGAGCATGGGAGAAATTTAGGAGCGACGAAGATTTTAAGAACAGCTGCATTAATTATTGACTGCAGAAGAGTGAGATAAGAAGCAGAAAGACCAGAGAGTAAGATGTTGCAAAAGTCCAGACAAGATAGGATAAGAACACACCTATTTAAAAAATCGTATCACCTTCACCCTTTATAATTACAACTGCACACTCCACAGCTTAATAACACTCCCACCCACAATCTACAGTACAGCTCACAGACCCCTCCAATTGACTAAATTGCATTCACGTTGCCTTTTTGTATTTGTCACCCTCTTGTATCACACCTAAACCCTTAGATTGTAAGTTTGCGAGTGTTCAATCGTGTGTCCGTATCTTGGAAACAAGCACTATGTGCATTTGATTATATGCTCAAAAACAGGGCCCTCCATTCTTTATGAGGTGTTAAGTTTGTTTTTTGCCATGTACTAAACCCCTGTACAGCGCTACGGAATATGTTGGCATGATATAAATAAAGATAATAATAATAATAATAATAATAATAACTTGGATTATTGTCCTTGCAGTGGATGGCCTAAGGAAACTGAATATCTTTGTTATTTTTCTGAAGAAAATAACATGTTTTTGCAGTAAATTAAATGTGAGAAGAGAATGTTAGAGACAATTTACTTATGGCACCATAGCAGGGTGCTTTATCTAAAGGACGGATTATTGTGCTATTGGCCTTCATCAGGAAGGGTAGAATAGGGCCAGGTATGGGAGGAAATATTAGGAGCTCTGTTTGCTATGTTAATTTTAAGACAACAAAGATACTCTGCCATCTTTTCTTGAACTGAGTGTCACCAGTATAGATCATATGAAATCAAAGCATGTGATAAATTCACCAATGGAAATTGTAGGGATATAAAAGAGAAGTGGGCTGAAAACCAATCCCGAGTTACACCTTTAGACAAAGGCTGTCTTCCAATAAGAACTACAACCGTCATCTATGCTAAGGGTTTCAGGCAAGTATACTAGACCGCACAGGCAACAACACAAACACATCTTTGTTATGGGAAAAGCCCATGTGCTTGCACGATAGAACCTGAGAGGTAATATAATGTCTATACATTGCTTAAACTTCTATACATTGATGAGTTTCATTTGGCTTAGATTTAAAAGAGAGTAGAAAAACTTGAGGAAATGTAAACAAGGCCACATGGAGGGTTCTTTACTCAGTTACATGTAATAGAATGGTCTACAGTAACCTTGTATTTTTCTCCCCATGAAATTGAAAAGTCTTTCTGGCCGTGTCTTGCGGCATGTCCGGACAAGATGAAGAGAATATAAAATAACACCCAACACATTTCAACGCAATGTTTCTACACTATAGTCCTCTCATATCGCATACAAATAAAATATAATGTATAAAACATTACCTTTTTGTTGCATGATAGAGAATTGTGGATTACAATGGCCTTTAAGTTGAAAAACTAAAGTCTAGTATTTTAATGCTGAGAAATGGATCCACGACAGATCAAAATGGGGAATAAGGCATAGCATGCAAACAAAAGGAAGGGTGGGAGAGGAAAAGGACTGAAAGGTAGAAAATACTCACCCAGAGCTGTAAGTCCCTCTGAGATGGAGGACAGAATGTACATGATAACATGAGGCTCGAGGCTGGCGATGAAAGACATGTGATCCTGAGTCAGCACCTCCAGGAGTGAATAATAGGACTGACTGAGTTTGGGGTAATCCTGTAACAGAAGTGGGGGGATACTCAGTTATACAAGTACACTCAGTTTTACAGAACATTCAGAGGGCTATATTGAGTATTACACAACTCTCTTCACACACACACGTACTTTAGATTCAGGTAGAAATAAATATAACAATATAATAATTACAGAAGTTTGTATCATGGCCACTGGATATCAGAGAGCTCTGCCAGCGACTCTGTATGCTAGTTTCTATTGTATGTTGATCGCTTATAGGGTGAACTAGGGCTTAAGGTATTACTATAGCAACACAAAGGCATTTGATATTGCTGATTTGTATTAAGTTATATTGCAAAACAAAATTGGTTGTACAGAATAAAAACACAAACTTTCTATTACTTTCTACAATGTATCAACAGGTAATCTGACCACTATTTCCGGATATACAGAATGCAAATACAGTGTAATTGACTTGATGTCAATATATCAGAAAGTTTGATAGAAAAGTGATGCTTTTACTGTAGTTAGAACAAACAAAATTATTACTGACCATAACAACACTAAAATGTAGTTGATGTATTGGATTTGTATCAACACGCATATTTAACAAATTATATATGTTGTGTTAAAGAAAACACACTGTTCAGTTATTTGAAAAGTGCAACATATGAACATTACCAGTAAGTCACTGTGTGGCACAGACAACAGCAATTTGACAAAGGTTTGCAAAGCGTTATCCAAAGCCTCATCCCCATACAGACGGAAGACTCCAAAATTAACGTAGCTCCCACTCAGTGCAGCTTTTAGCACAGAAAAACAAATGGAGATGCCTTTCAGCTTCAGGACATAGAGCTGCTCTTTTGGAAGCTCCCCAAGAGTTAGAATCCTGTTACCTTGGGTGAAAAAAACAAGCCATTAAATATATACATGAAGTGAGCTACAGCAGGATCATGATAACTTCTAGGGGTATGACAGAGGCATACATACTCTTATTAGAAGGTATATGTAGTATTAAAGGACCACTGTACAATGAAAAAATATTTATATTTGAAAAGTCTGACGAAGGGCATAGAAAAGATACAAAAAGCAAATTTTTAGTTAGAATAATAATTATTATTAATTGTATGGCTCTGCTAAGACATCCATGATACTTTGTTGACATGGTTTATATGAAAAGGGTTTTTACTATTGTGGAGGAGTCAGGATTGCATCAGTTGCTAATAAGTTGTTGCTAATTCCCTACTTCTCAGCATGTGTGGGGAAATGAGGGGGGGGGGGGGGGGGAGTATCAAATTCAATAAGATCAAATTATCTAACAAACCCTTATCATCTTTCCCACCTCCCAAACTTTCCTTCCAGTGTAAGATTTAAAAAAATAGACCCCATATGTTCATGTTTTCAGGAAGTGATGAAAGAAAGTCAAGATGGAATATTCTAAAAAGGAACAGATCCATCAAAAAATTCAGATTTGTTCTAAAAATGTTTTTTATGTTCACAGCATACACAGTTGCTAATGTTTTTCAAAGTGTAGAACAAACAAACAAGAGCAGTTTGTCTTGATCTACAGTGGTCCTTTAAAGGTAGCAGATATGTAGATATGAGCAGTGAAGAGACATCAATAAAATACAACACAGTCTGTTTATGTACCGTAAGTTGTGATCATTTTACTTGTTTCTCGGAACAGAAGGATTCCATTAGGAGAAGAGACATCAAATTGTAACCTCTGCGACCTGCAACACAGAATGACCGATTAATCCAGAACTTGCAAGAGAAGGAAAGTTAGAGAGACTGACAGAATAAGAAATTGGGATGGGAGAAATAGAACAGCACTGTAATACTCTAACAATATGTGCTAAATTTTCAGGCCATAATAGTAATCTTCACTAACTGGAAACTTATGTGTTAAAATAGTTTCCCTTGGCAATGAGCTTTTGCTGTTCGGCAGGCTATTAATCATTGTTTTGTTGCTTACATAAAATGATTGTTCATAAAACCTTTAGACCTATCTCCCAGCCAAACCACACACCCTCCCCTTGATGACCTTATCAGACTGTATACATGATGATCTTATCAGACTGTATACAAACACTCAAATGGAGGCTAAATTCTAATATTATTAATGATAAATGCATAATTATAATAACTAGCTATGACATTACAGTGGGGTACAAGGTAAAGGTTGAGGTATAATTTATGTCTCACCTGTTGTGTACCAGCTCTGCCATTAACTTGAGGATTGGAGTAGTGCAGGCTGGATCGTGGAACCAGAGTTCTAAAGCCCTTTGTAAGATGGGCATGTAGGCTGGGTAGCTGAGCAGGGTTAAGGAACACCATAGTTACAGTTGGCTAATACCTCCCTTGGGGTGACTGTTACTTTCTTGTCGCTCCCTCACATTCATAGACAATCCCACAGCACTCACTTCTTTACCCACAATCTACCCTACACATAGATCAGACCCATCACCATTCTCCATAAAAATAAAAAAATATATTTCATGCTGGATATCATCCTTTATGCCACTGGACAAGACACTGAATCAAATAATGCTGCTCTTCACCATCAATCAAACATTTTACACGTCCATTTGATTTATACTGCCGAGCAGTATTAATAATTTCACATAAGGCAGACTTCTTTATTCCATGTAAACATGTATCTCTTCATGCCAGCATATGACCCTCTTCATCTATTTACTTCCCTTTTTATCAGGCCATATCCAAAACAATCTGATCTTCCTTCCACTGCACTCCAAGTTTTCCTCCTTCCATAGGTCTTCTCTCATTAATTCAAATCTGAGCAAACATTATTTCAAAACAGTGACTGGCAATTTGGTCCTATGAGGACCACCAACAGTCCAGGATTGCATGAATCCAAATGGAACAATCAGATATGAAACAGAATAACTCAGGTGAGACAAGGCACAGAGAAACAGAATACAGAGAATCATTGAAATCCTGGATTTTTGGGGGCACTAGCAGGACCGTGTTGCCTACCACTAGTCTAGAATCTCTATTGCTCGAGAAAAACATTTATGAATATCCTTCCACTCGCTCAATATTTTTCCTAATTTTTCTCAGGATACATCCAGTCAAACAGCATCATGAAGCTGCTTTTAGCGTTGAAAGCAAATGCGATTCCTCTCAGGTCCCTGACCAAACCCACCAAGCTTCTCTAGAAGAGAAAAAAAACAAACAAACAATATCATACAATGGTTTCTAAAACCCAACAGTTTTCCAAAAACGCGTCTCTGGCAACATTAGACTAGAATAACTCAACACAAGCTATAGTTCTAGCTGTTCAGAGCAGGATGTTACATAGTTACATAGTAATTAAGGTTGAAAAAAGACTTTCAGTCCATCAAGTTCAACCTGTTGAAATCTCCTCTGATCTGCAATATTAATTAATTTGTTGATTAAATAATTATTAATAGTATAGTATTGGAGGATGAATAAAGAGTTAGTCCCTCAAGTTCAACCTTTTTAGATCTCTATTGATCTTTTTAATGTGCACTATTTATTATTAATTGTTAATTGATCCACAGGAAGGCAAACAGACCCCCCCCCCCCCATTGAAACTTTGCCAATTGTCTCATAAGGGGAAAAAAAGCAAAATTCCTTCCTGACCCAAGAAACTGGCGATCAAATTAATATTCCTTCGCTAGTTATCTAGGATAGCCTTGAATGCCCTCTTTATTCAAAAATATATCTAACCCCTTTTTAAAGTTGTCTATCGAGTTCGCTGTTACCACCTCCTTTGGTAGAGAATTCCACAGTTTAACCACCCTAACTGTGAAGAACCCTTTTCTTTGTTTAAGGTGACATTTTTTTTCCTCTAACCTCAAAGGGTGTCCTCTTGTCAGTTGAAAATCTCTTGCTACAAAAAGTTCACTTGACAAAGCCTTATATTGACCCTGGATGTAGTTAAACAAGGTAATCATATCCCCTCGTAGACGCCTTTTTTCTAGCGAAAATAAGTTTAATTTGGTTAGTCTTTCTTCATAACTTAGCCCCTCCATTCCCCTTATTAGTTTTGTATCCCTTCTCTGTACTTTTTCCAGCTCTAAAATGTCTTTTTTATGAAGTGGTGCCCAAAATTGTACTCCATATTCCAAATGAGGGCGTACTAAGGACAGATAGTGGCAGAATTATATTTGCTTCCCTTGCTTCTATACCCTTCCTAATACATGCTAATATTTTACTTGCCTTTGCAGCTGCTGCTTGGCTTTGAGCGCGTTACCTAGGTGGTTGTCTACAAGCACTCCCAAATCCCTATCAATATCTGATACACCTAGATTTGCTCCATTAAGATTATAGATTGCATGGCTATTTTCCTTCCCAAATGCATAACCTTACATTTATTTGTATTAAATCTCATCTGCCATTTAGCCACCCATTTCTCTAATTTATGCAAATCCCTTTGTAGTGAAAGTACATCATTATCTGATTTTATTACCTTGCACAACTTAGTGTCATCAGCAAAAATGGAGACACTACTTTCAAGTCCTACTTCTATATCATTAATAAATATGCTAAAAAGGAGAGGACCTAATACTGAACCTTGAGGAACCCCACTTATCACATTAGACCAATCGGAGTATGTTCCATTCACAACAACCCTTTGCTTCCTATCTTTTAGCCAGCTCTCGATCCATGAGCAGATATTTACTGCAATTCCTGTATCCCTCATTTTGCTCACTAGTCTTCCATGTGGCACTGTATCAAATGCCTTTGAAAAATCTAAAAAGACTACATCCACTGAGTAGCCCTAATCCAAGTTCCTACTAACCTCCTCATAAAAACTAATTAGATTGGTCTGACATGACCTATCCTTCATAAATCCGTGTTGACTGCTACCTACGATCTTGTTCAAATAGACATATTCTTGTATTCTGTCCCTTATTAACCCTTCTAAAAGCTTCCCAACTACAGATGTGAGGCTCACTGGTCTATAATTCCCCGGATTTGCTCTAGATCCCTTCTTAAATATAGGTATCACCTCTGCTTTTCTCCAGTCATCCGGTAGTGACCCTGTAGTGAGTGAGTCTTGAAAGATTAGATATAATGGTTTGGCTATTACAGAACCCAGCTCCCTCAGTACCCTTGGATGTATTCCATCAGGACCTGGGGCTTTAATAACATTTATTTTCTCCAATCTCTTTTGGATTTCTTCCTGCGTTAACCAATTATTTAGTGATGGTTGTGTAGCCCTATTATGTTGCGGTGTCCCAACCACTGGTACCTCGCTTGTGTATACCGACGAAAAGAACCTATTTAGCTCATCTGCCTTTTCCTGGTCACTAATTATCAGATGGCCTGTGTCACATTGTAATGTTCCTATAGCTTCCTTCCTGACCTTCTTCCCATTAATATATTAAAAAAATATTTTAGGGTTAGTCTTACTTTCCATTGCTACTGACTTCTCATTTTCTATTTTAGCCAGTCTAATAGCCCTTTTGCAAGCCTTGTTGATTTCCTTATAGTCACATAAAGCTGCCTCTGTTCCCTTCTTCTTGTATAATTTAAATGCATGTTTCTTTTTCCTCATCATGATCTTTAAGTCATTGTTAAGCCACATGGGATATGATTTACTCCTATTCATTTTATTTCCATATGGTACATGCCGATGAGTATGTTTATTTAGTAAGGATTTGAATGTTGTCCATTTATTTTCATTCTTTTTTCCTGTAAGTTCTTTGTCCCAGTCTATATGTAGTATCGCTTCCCGTAGCCCATTAAAGTTAGCGCTTTTAAAATTTAGAGTTTTTGTTGGCCCTCTACAACTCTGTTTTTTGTATTCAATCTCAAATGATACTGTGCTGTGATCACTGTTCCCCTATTTTAACATTTGATATTATATCAATATTACTTGTGATGACTAAATCCAATATGGCCCCATTTCTAGTAGGCTCTTGTATTACCTGGGCCAGATAATGATCCCCGAGTGTACTCAAGAACCTGCTCCCCTTAGATGAGCTGCTGGTCTCATTTATCCAGTGTATTTCAGGGTAATTAAACTCTCCCATTATTAGAACTTGCCCATGCTTAGCTGCATTTCCAATCTGTAACAATAATTGTATTTCCTCACTTTCAGCTATATTTGGGGGTTTATAGCATTAGCTTATAGCATTAGTTTATAGCATTAGAATTAGCTCCTCCACTATTTAGCTCAACCCACAAAGATTCAATGATGCCGTTAGTGCCGGCATAAATATCTTCTCTGACTATAGGCTTAAATTCAGGCTTAACATAAAGACAGATCCCTCCTCCTCTTTTACCATTTCCGCTATCTTTCCTAAATAGGTTATAACCATCCAGATTAACAGTCCAGTCATGAGATTCATCCCACCATGTTTCAGTAATGCCTATTAAGCCCCATTTTTCTTGTACTGCTAATATTTCTAGCTCGTCCATTTTCCCAGGCAAACTTCTTGCGTTAGTGGAACAACACTTCTTTTAATGCATTTAATAAAGCATGTTTCTAAACATTACAAAAATAGTTTTTTGAATACAGAAAAAAAAACAATATTAGCAAACCCTGTTTAAACTAACAGGAAATGCAAAGAGCATACTTTTGTCTGCAGATCTCATTGACTGACAGAGAGCAATCCTCCAAAGAACAGTTAAAATTCTGTCAAGTTTTTGAGATCTGTGTTCTTTTTTTTTAATTATCAAATACCTCCTACTGATGCAATAAAATAAAAAGTACTTCCATGTCTCTTTAACCCAAGTTCATGGTGCAAAGCTGTGCATCTCAATTTCTGGCCTTGCAATTTCTGACCGTTGAAAATTAGGGTCAACACTCCCTCCAAACCCGGGTTTAATTACCATTCATTTCATAATTTGTTTAGGCCAATCAGGTTAGCTGAAACATTTGATTTAAACTGTATATACTGGATACTGTATTTTAAATTAATATATTTTATTCTCCAGTGAGATGTTGAGCTCTGATTTTTAATTCCATGGACTGAATAACATCCTATTTACAAAGTAATGTTTTTTTAATCTGTATAATTTTTTGGCAACCTGCATAATGAAAGAATTGCAATGTAGCATAAAGAGCAACCTCTACCTAAAATTAAGATTTTTTTAAATGTAATCGTGTCCGACTCGCTGTGACCCCATGGACTGCAACACGCCAAGCACATCTTGTGTCTGGTTGTGCCTGTCCTCAAAGTTTTCTTGGAAAAGATACTGAAGTGGGCTACTAGTTCCTTCTCCAGTGGACCGCAATTTGTCTGACCTTTCTGTTATGACCAACCCATCTTGGGTGACCCTACAGTTTCATTGAAATACACAAGCCCCTTCATCACAACAAGGTAGCGATCCAGAAGGCTGAAATTAAAATACTCTCATATTAAAGACCATTCCCAGAGACTACTAACCATGTAAAGGTTAGGGAGCTTGCCTAATTTGCCAGTTACTCTATATTTGTGTACAGTGGAAGTAATTATAAAGTATGTTTCTATCACTGACACTTAAAATGCTGAGCTGATTGGGTCAAAAGATCAGAGCCTATCACATGTATTTGTACTTATGCAAGTCATTTTTTTCATATAACAGCAACTTGTGTTTAGGTGAATCTTCCCATTTAAAACAATAAAACGAATTAAATAATTTAGAGAATAAATATTCTCTGTCTCCTCATCATGGCTTATATCTTGAACATAAGGAGGGTGCGCTTTGTGATCATCCAACACACTATTTGAAGTAAGCGGTCAGCAGAAGTATCTATCAGCGTTTGCTCCACAGATCCCCTGTACAAGAAACCAGGTAACATGGAAGAAGAGAAGATAATAACTACACAACAGCTAAATTACAGTGCCTTGCAAATGTATTCACCCCCCCCCCCCCCTTGACTTTTTACCTATTTTGTTACATTACAGCCTTAAGTTCAATGTTTTGTTAATCGGAAATTTTATGTGATGGATCACAATAGTCTAAGTGGGTGAAGTGAAATGAGAAAAATATATACATGAAACTATTTTTTAGAAATAGAAAATTGGCATGTGCGTATGTATTCACCCCCTTTGTTATGAAGCCCATAAAAAGCTCTGGTGCAACCAATTACCTTCAAAAGACACATAATTAGTGAAATGATGTCCACATGTGTGCAATCTAAGTGTCACATGATCTGTCATTACATATACACACCTTTTTTGAAAGGCCCCAGAGGCTGCAACAACTAAGCAAGATGCACCACTAACCAAACACTGCTATGAAGACCAGGGAACTCTCCAAACAAGTAAGGGACAATGTTGTTGAACCCTGGATGAGCAGAAGAGACTGGAGTATCTGTACATAAGATGACTATAAGCCATACGTTCCATAGAGTTGGGCTTTATGGCAGAGTGGCCAGAAGAAAGCCATTACTTTCAGCAAAAAGGCATGTTTTGAGTTTGAGAAAAGGCATGTGGCAGACTCCCAAACGCTATGTCTGGCGCAAACGCAACACATCACCCAATGAACACCATCTCCACAGTAAAACATAGTGGTGGCAGCATCATGCTGTGGGGATGTTTTTCAGCAGCCGGGACTGGGAAACTGATCAGAGTTGAGCGAAAGATGGATGGTGCTAAAAACAGGGATATTCTTGAGCAAAACCTGTACCACTCTGTGCGTGATTTGAGGCTAGGACGGAGGTTCACCTTCCAGCAGGACAATGATCCCAAACGCACTGCTAAAGCAACACTTGAGTGTTTAAAGGGGAAACATGTATGTGTTGGAATGGCCTAGTCAAAGCCCAGACCTCAATCCAATAGAAAATCTGTGGTCAGACTTAAAGATTGCTGTTCACAAGTGAAAACCATCCAACTTGAAGGAGCTGGAGCAGTTTTGCAAGGAGGCATGGGCAAAAATCCCAATGGTAAGATGTCCCAAGCTCATAAACACTTATCCAAAGCGACTTGGAGCTGTAATTGCCCCAAAAGGTGGCTCTACAAAGTATTGACTTTAGGGGGGTGAATAGTTATGCACATTGACTTTTTCTGTTATTTTGTCCTATTTGTTGTTTGCTTCACAATAAAAAAAAAAAAACATCTTCAAAGTTGTGGGCATGTTCTGTAGATTAAATGATGCAAATCCTCAAACAATCCATGTTAATTCTAGGTTGTGAGGCAACAAGACACGAAAAATGCCAAGGGGGGTGAATATTTTTGCAAGGCACTGTATATTATATTTATAATTTCATTCTAACCTGTCTTCAAGTAGCTCACACTCATCATTCTTACCTTGGCTTCCTGTTCATTGAAGTTGTTGGTGTTGAACATTTGGGCCATTGACTCAAAGGCAGCAGTGAGAGGCAGCATAAACTGAGAGAACTGCTCTTCATCCTCACCTAACAAAAAAGGCACAACAAAGCTGAACTTACATAGAATACAAAACCAGTGTTTATGGCTATCACATAGATATAACCTATTAATACCTAGATCCACCATGAGTAGGCGCCCTAGTGCAGTATAGAATGTTGTCCGGCAACGCATATCTGACAGGTTGGACTGGCTGTTAATGCCCAGAAAGGAGAAGTGTTCACTCTGGAACAGAACAAATACAGTTAGAAAATGTTAATATGGCAATTTCACAACCAATCCATAAATGCAACACTGATAAACACAAATTGTCCTGCTGAACTCCAAGGTATTATAAACTGCAGCATGAACACAGTTGTGCAACCTTAAAAGGGACACTGTCACCCCAACTGACAGTTTGTTTTTAATGTATTTTCCAGATTAAACCGTCTATAAAAATTATACTAACCATGTTTTGCTACAATAAATAATTTCAGAGATGAATTATTTGTGTGCCAATATGCAGCTACATGTGATAATTAACAGTTCAGAGTATTTGATAAGGGTGGACTGGGATCTAACTGCAATATTGGGGACAGCCAATTAGTATTTGAGAGCTGCTCATCTGCATTTTCAAGAATGTTTCACTTTTGAAAATACAGTTTTGCATCCTCTTTAAAAAAGTTGATTTCGGGTGGTTGATAGATTCACTTTAAAGGGATACTGGCTTTACCAATGTTGCTCTACATAATGAGAAAATTGAAAACCAAGTGGGGGGAAAAGTTTGAATCTTCTTCTCCAGACATAGTAACACCAAATTAAACAAATGTAATGGAACTTGTAATTTATGGTCTCTCTTTAGATCTGAGACCTCTGGGGCGCTTTCTTCCCATAAGCTTAGGCCAGTGCAGCTGGACTACAGATAACTTTTAAAGCCTTCAAAGGGTTTAATAACATTGGGTGATTTAACATAGCAGCTTTCAAAACCGACAGAACTGTGAGCATGAAAGTAGTTTTCTCCTTTGATAAAGAATTATAAATGCTCACTCGGTAATAAAGCAAACACACACATTGTTCCCGGATAAGCCTAATTATATAAGCTAGTTTTAGACAAAAACACTCACCGTGTGGTTGTTGAGCATGAACTGTACGGCGCTGAGTTTCACCAACTTCCTGACACTGCTGTATGTGGTTTGGTGTTAAGGATAAGCACAGAATATACAAAACACCCTTACATCCACACAATGAAGTATACTAAGAGACAACCAAATTCTACACCATTCAATAAATATCCCCACTCACAACCCCCTGGAACCCAAGAATGCTCCGAATTGAGGATATCCTATGGACAGGTCATTAAGCAGCTGCAGAGTCTTGGATGTGATGGGTTCACAGCGTCCCCAGTACTTAAGATTTGTGATTCTGTGTGAAACATAACAAAAAAATGAACATGAACACTTCCATACATACATGAATACTGTTATGTTGTGTGCCAAATTAAACAAGCAAATGCTGGGCTAGTACACAAGGTTTAAGGTTTCTGTGCTGTAAAAAAATTAGACAAAGATACATCATTTCAGAACTGTTTCCACCTTAAATGTGACCTATAAACTGTACAACTCAATTGAAAAACAAACTGAAATCTTTTAGGTGGAGGGAAAAAAAATAAAAAATAAAAATAATATGGTTGCATAAGTCTGCACACCCTCTTATAACTGGGGATGTAGCTCTGTTCAGAATTAAGCAATCACATTCCAAATCGTGTTAAATAGGAGTCAGCATACACCTGCCATCATGTAAAGTGCCTTTGATTAACCCCAAATAAAGTTCAGCTGCTCTAGTTGGTCTTTCCTGAAATGTTCTTAGTCGCATCCCACAGCAAAAGCCATGGGCCACAGAGAGCTTTCAAAGCATCAGAGGGATCTCATTGTTAAAAGGTATCAGTCAGAAGGGTACAAAATAATTTTCAAGGCATTAGATATACCATGGAACACAGTGAAGTCATCATCAAGTGGAGAAAATATGGCACAACAGTGACATTACCAAGAACTGGAGCTCCCTCCAAAATTGATGAAAAGACGAGAAGAAAACTGGTCTGGGAGGCTACCAAGAGGCCTACAGCAACATTAAAGGAGCTGCAGGAATATCTGGCAAGTACTGGCTGTGTGGTACATGTGACAACAACATCCTGTATTCTTCATATGTCTGGGCTATGGGGTAGAGTGGCAAGACGAAAACCTTTACTTGCGAAGAAAAACGTCCAAGCCAGGCTACATTTTTCAAAAACACATCTAAAGTCTCCCAAAAGCTTGTGGGAAAAGGTGTTATGGTCTGATGAAACCAAGGTTAATTCCAAAAGATATGTTTGGCGCAAAAACAACACTGCACATCACCAAAAGAACACCATACCCACAATGAAGCATGGCGGTGGCAGCATCATGCTTTGGGTCTGTTATTCTTCAGCTGGAACTGGGGCCTTAGTTAAGATAGAGGGAATTATGAACAGTTCCAAATACCAGTCAATATTGGCACAAAACCTTCAGGCTTCTGCTAGAAAGCTGAACATGAAGAGGAGCTTCATTTTTCAGCATGACAATGACCCAAAGCATACATCCAAATCAACAAAGGAATGGCTTCACCAGAAAGAAGATTAAGGTTTTGGAATGGCCCAGCCAGAGCCCAGACATGAATCTGATTGAAAATCTGTGGGGTGATCTGAAGAGGGCTGTGCACAGGAGATGCCCTCGCAATCTGACAGATTTGGAGTGTTGCAAAGAAGAGTGGGCAAATCTTGCCAAGTCAAAATGTGCCATGCTGATAGACTCATACCCAAAAAGACTGAGTGCTGTAATAAAATCAAAAGGTGCTTCAACAAAGTATTAGTTTAAGGGTGTGCATACTTCTGCAACCATATTTTTTATATATTTTTTTAAATATTTTTTCTTCCCTCTACCTAAAATATTTCAGTTTGTTTTTCAATTGAGTTGTACAGTTTATAGGTCACATCAAAGGTGGAAAAAGTTCTGAAATGATTTATCTTTGTCTCATTTTTTTTTACAGCACAGAAACCTGACATTTTAACAGGGGTGTGTAGACTTTTTATATCCACTGTACTTGCTCAATCTTTTATAGTATATGCCTGCTGTATAACACAGCTTTCATGCATGTCGCGAGTAGTATGGAAATATAGGAAGTAGATGCAGGGTAACAAACAGATACTAGAGAGAGATTCACACTGTGCAACACACACCCCTCCACGAGCCTCACATTTTGCCAATAAAGATGCTCAGCACCATGGTCTCATCGTTGAGTCCCAGAACATCCGAAAGACGACGGTATAGCTGTAAGTACGAAAAAGAAGGTTGTGGGCATGAGAAAGATGGGAAAAGGAATCATAGACATTAGAGATAAAGGAGTCAGGGAAGATGGTTAGAAATGTAATGGATTTTATCATTTTCTTTTTGTTGCAGCCCTCTAACTCCCAAGTACAAATATATCCCCTTATAAAACTCTAGTATTTCTATTTTCAAAATCATATCTTTCTGTACCTAAAACCCATTCAACCACCTTGCACCAAGTGAATTAAGCAACATTTTAATTGGCAGAAATGTGCAGCCTTTTGCTCTTTTCCCATGGGTGCACCTTATTGTACCCCTGTGTACCACCTGAATCTCTCCCGGCCTCACCTTGGATGATTTCTGCACCTGGTCCCCGATGTATATTTTCCTGAACTGTTCGAAGAAGCTAAGCATGGATAACTCTAGCTTCTCGTTGCCAGCCTGTGCCAAACGTGAGTCTGTGAGGTTCATCAGCTGCAGCACTCTGCCAAGTGGCACAGAGTAAGGGATAAAGTCAGTATAATCTGGGAATGCGGTACTATTCTGTCACCACACCACTGGCTTTCAGTCTGTAACAGCTTTTTTCCACACTACTTCCCTGTCTCATCCTGCCAACTCACCCACTTTTCCAGATCCAAGAGTGGCATGGTTAACATCTCAAACTCATCCTCCTCCCCACCTGTCATAGTGGCAAAAATTGCCCTTTAAAGTTCTTAGCCTATCACTGCCCATACTCATAGGTCAAGCACTGTCCCTTTGTCCAAATCTTAGTCTGGTACAATATTTCGTACCGACACACCAGTTCCCCGTCCATGGCATCCTGTTCATCTGTACTAGCAAAGGAGACTCGGCCTCCAATGACAGCACCGATTATGTACACCAGCCACGTGAGTCGACCTGCAAAACAAAATAAAAAGAGATAGACTGAGCGAGATGTCTTGATGAAATATGAAAAAAAGAGTGAGAGATGGGGGGACGGCGATGGTAGAGAGTATTAGTTAAAGGAAGGGGGACAGAGCAGTCGGGGATAGCGACAAGGGGAAAGAGACAGAATGGAGAGGAGAAAGACTGGGAAAGGTGTCCTGCTGAAACACAAAGGAGTGAGATGTAGATACGCGCGAGAGAGGGAATGCGCGAGAGAGGGAATGCGAGCGGGAGAGAGGAGAGAATGCGAGCGGGAGAGAGGAGAGAATGCGAGCGGGAGAGAGGAGAGAATGCGAGCGGGAGAGAGGAGAGAATGCGAGCGGGAGAGAGGAGGGAATGCGAGCGGGAGGGAATGCGAGCGGGAGGGAATGCGAGCGAGAGCGAGAATGCGAGCGAGAATGCGAGCGAGAATGCGAGCGAGAGCGAGAGCGAGAATGCGAGCGAGAGAGAGAGAGAGAATGCGAGCGAGAGAGAGAGAGAGAATGCGAGCGAGAGAGAGAGAGAGAATGCGAGCGAGAGAGAGAGAGAGAATGCGAGAGAGAGAATGCGAGAGAGAGAATGCGAGAGAGAGAGAATGCGAGAGAGAGAGAATGCGAGAGAGAGAGAATGCGAGAGAGAGAATGCGAGAGAGAGAATGCGAGAGAGAGAGAATGCGAGAGAGAGAGAATGCGAGAGAGAGAGAATGCGAGAGAGAGAGAATGCGAGAGAGAGAGAATGCGAGAGAGAGAGAATGCGAGAGAGAGAATGCGAGAGAGAGAATGCGAGAGAGAGAGAATGCGAGAGAGAGAGAGAATGCGAGAGAGAGAGAATGCGAGAGAGAGAGAATGCGAGAGAGAGAGAATGCGAGAGAGAGAGAATGCGAGAGAGAGAATGCGAGAGAGAGAATGCGAGAGAGAGAATGCGAGAGAGAGAATGCGAGCGAGAGCGGGAGAGAATGCGAGCGAGAGAGAGAAAGAGAATGCGAGCGAGAGAGAGAGCGAGAGAGAGAATGCGAGCGAGAGAGAGAATGCGAGCGAGAGAGAGAGAGAGAATGGGAGCAAGCGAGAGAGAGAGAATGCGAGCGAGCGAGAATGCGAGCGAGCGAGAATGCGAGCGAGCGAGAGAGAATGCGAGCGAGCGAGAGAGAATGCGAGCGAGCGAGAGAGAATGCGAGCGAGCGAGAGAGAATGCGAGCGAGCGAGAGAGAGAATGCGAGCGAGCGAGCGAGAGAGAGAATGCGAGCGAGCGAGAGAGAGAGAGAATGCGAGCGAGCGAGAGAGAGAGAATGCGAGCGAGAGAGAGAGAGAGAATGCGAGCGAGAGAGAGAGAGAGAGAGAGAGAGAGAGAATGCGAGCGAGAGAGAGAGAATGCGAGCGAGAGAGAGAGAATGCGAGCGAGAGAGAGAGAGAATGCGAGCGAGAGAGAGAGAATGCGAGCGAGAGAGAATGCGAGCGAGAGAGAGAGAATGCGAGCGAGAGAGAGAGAATGCGAGCGAGAGAGAGAGAATGCGAGCGAGAGAGAGAGAATGCGAGCGAGAATGCGAGCGAGAGAGAGAGAATGCGAGCGAGAATGCGAGAGAGAGAGAGAATGCGAGAGAGAGAGAGAATGCGAGAGAGAGAGAGAATGCGAGAGAGAGAGAGAATGCGAGAGAGAGAGAGAATGCGAGAGAGAGAGAGAATGCGAGAGAGAGAGAGAATGCGAGAGAGAGAATGCGAGAGAGAGAATGCGAGAGAGAGAATGCGAGAGAGAGAATGCGAGAGAGAGAATGCGAGCGAGAGCGAATGCGAGCGAGAGCGAATGCGAGCGAGAGCGGGAGAGAATGCGAGCGAGAGCGGGAGAGAATGCGAGCGAGAGCGGGAGAGAATGCGAGCGAGAGCGGGAGAGAATGCGAGCGAGAGCGGGAGAGAATGCGAGCGAGAGCGGGAGAGAATGCGAGCGAGATCGGGAGAGAATGCGAGCGAGATCGGGAGAGAATGCGAGCGAGATCGGGAGAGAATGCGAGCGAGATCGGGAGAGAATGCG